>CP141150.1:15302829-15467829 GCA_035235625.1 Saururus chinensis
CTCTTCATCTCCAATGAACGCACACCTCTTTAATTGATCCCAAATCTTTCTTCAAACACTAGCACCATGATGACCCTAGCTCCTGCTTTCCCTAGTTGGTGACTAGCATAATTCTTTTTCAACTCGTCTTTATTCAGCCAATGGCCACCCTACTAAACCAATACATCTCTAAGAGCAACAACATGAACCCATTGAATCGCAAGTCTTCCTCTTTTGGCCAGCTTGCTTCCCTTCCAACTATAGCATGAATTTAACAACATCCTTCTCTTTAATTCAACTTCATCCAATATGACCTCATCTGCTCTATTCTTGTCTCAACTCTCAATTAATAGCAAACCATCAAGTCAAATAAAAATTCAACATAAGCTTCACAAATGGCCTCAACAATGAAGACTTAGGAGTTAGGACGTTATGCTATCTGCTCAATTTTTGTTTCAAACTTGGGAAGAATTCTTGGGTATCTTAGTGTAATATCATCATATTGGTATTGGTATATTGGTGTTTGCCTTATTGGACTGTATTGGTACATATGTGTGATTATATGTCTTATATATATAATATATGTCATAGATGCCTATTTAAATTAATAATTATGTCTATATTATATAGACATTTACATGTATTATTTTTTTAATATGCGTTATTTATATACAATTTCAATATCATATTTGAGTTCGAGTTCAAGCTTGAGCGATTTTGAGTTGAGTTCGAGTTTCATTCGAGCTGAGTCGAGTCAAGCAGAGGTAGGCTTGAACTCGATTGGAGCATATTCGATCTCAAGTCAAATTCAAGCTAAGCCCAGTTCAGGCATAGCTGAGTCAAGCTTGGCATGCTCGACAAGCAAGCTCTGCTCGTTAGCACCCCTAAATAGTCCATTGTCTAGTAACATAATTTAATTCTTTTATAATGTTAGTGATATTATTATTACTAATTAAAACATGTAAGTTAGTGATGATGTCATAACTTATGTGATATCATACTATGCTCTTTTATAAAAGCGTTATAATAATATATATTAAATTTTATATATTTAAATATATAAAATTATTTTGCACCTATCTCAATGTGTACCCAGTGAATCATCGGCGTGTTGCCATATAAGATATTATTGATATGATCGACCATAGATACCAATATGTCCTTCCATGCTTGCATAGCATTAACCTTGAATCTTCATTTAACAAGCCCCATAATGAATGATCCCTTATTAAATGATGACTTTGTCATTAATCAATCTAACCTCGAAAGGCAAAACTCCTACACCAGAGGAGAAGAACTGCTCTTGCACTAGTGGAGAAGAAAAGTGCATGCTGCTTGAATTCAATTGCCTCAGTTCCCAAATCCTACTCCCTTTTTCTTTAAAGGCATTCTCAGGAGGCAAGTGCTGAGGTTGTCTATGGTTTGGGCAGGAAGCCTGCTGTTTTTTTACCTTTTAGCCAAAGATTAAGCAAGATATTTTGTCAATTGTTAGTGTCTAGCTTCTTATTATTTGCTCCGCTCATTTTTTGGTTGCTCGTTTGTAACAAAGGTTTAATGATGCCATCAATGGCTGTAGTGATGACAACTAGTCTGTCTTGAGTTGTGATGGTTTTGAAGATGTTGTCACTGCAATAAATTCAAGCAAGAATGTGGGAACCCATGTGGGTCTTTCTACTTTCCTTGTGATCCTGTGGTGGAATTTTATGTGCTAAGGCATTCATGCTACTTCAAGTTTATGTGTTGTTAATATTACCATAAATAATCTTCTCACTTTATCAATCTTTCTTATCAATTCACAAATATTTAAATAATTATGCAAAAGACTACTCTTAGATGGATTTTGTTTATTTAAGACGGCCATTGCTCACAAGAAAATACCACTCTTAGCTAGCTTTAGTTTTAAATGGCCCTTGTTTAAGAGACAATGTAGACATAGTTTTTTTCTTGCAAAAAAAACTTTTTTATAATATTGAAATTACCTTTTGCGACGAGTTTATGTTTTCACAAAATGTATTGATTTATTTTTAAATTTTGAGTTGCTTTTTGGGAGCGGATTATTGTTGTTGCAAAAGGTAGTTAATACATTTATTATTAAAATATCATTTTGCAACAAGTTATTGTCATTGAAAGTATGTGAAGAAAAATCATGTATTGACAGATTTAATAATTAAATACCTAATACAAAATTCAAATAGATCTCTCTTATACCTTATATGCATTAGGTTTGATTTAATAGTTAAAGGTGAGCTTAAGGAGCTTTTGAAGATTGAAGATGTTGAAGATTCAAGTTATTTCAACAAAAGTCAAACTATATGTGGATTTGATCCAAAGGTACATGTGATCGATATGAAACACTCGAGTTTAAAAGTAAGCTTTGTCTTTCTCCATCTTGTTCTAACTATCCATGATGTCAGAAAGTGTTAGAGTTTTGTCTGGATTACAACTTAAAATATTTGTTATCAATTGCTCAATCATCTACCTATCACAGTAATTCAAGTCTAGATCAATGTACTTTTTAATGCATGTCTGCATCAATCTATTTGACTCAATAGATTAGCAAATCGAACGGTCGAGGGACAAAGATCGATCTATCTACGAAACAAAATCAAGAAATAAGTTGATTCCATATCTAATTTATGTCTACATTCTAAGCCGACTTACCTTGTCTATCATTAATATAGTGTTTTCATGAAAAACCAAGAGAGAGACACCTACCCTACTTCATAAATACCCTAGATTGTTTTAGAGTAAATTTTATCTCTTTGCTTTTATTCATGTCAAACTCGTTAATTCAAATTTCCAAGAGATATTCCAACCCAATCTGGAGTTTGTGTCATGAATTTGATCTCAACCCTAAAAATCTTAACTTTCAATTCCCTAAAAAAGTTTGATTGACCACTATAAAGTGATTGTTGATTTTTCTAGTGGATTTCTGGAGACGATCATGTGCTAAGGATTATTAAAGACATCACGAAGGTTGTTAATCCTGGATTTGGTGCTTAGCATGAAGTGGAGTTCATCTTTAAAGATTATTGTTGGATAGTCCCATGGTTTTTCTCGAATGAGTTTTCTACGTAAAAAATCCAATGTTCTACTTTGTTTATTTGTTTTATTTCACACACACTGGGTTTTATTGCTAGTTCAATTCAAGACTAATTGATCAAGTAGTTGTCTTAATTAGATTATTTATTCGAGTATATTTAATCTAATTATCATATTTTAGTCAGAGTTGTACACGCTTGATATGATGCCAACACTTAAACAAACATTCCATGTAATTTTTTTATGCGGCAAGAAGAATTTTTGTCATCACAAATAGTACCTCATATTGACTTTTAAAGTTTTTTAAAACTTTTTTTTTTATGGAATTTTTTTGGGTTGAATTTAGTTCAATGCAAAACTATATATATATATATATATATATATATATATATATATATATATATATATATATATATATAATTACTAAAGCACACAAAAAGTAACTTCTATTGAATTTTTAATGAAAAATTATTTTTTTGTGAGGTATTAGTGCTTTTTAGTCACAAAATTTGTCTTCACATAATACGTTCTTGGACTATTCATTTGCGATAACCCAAAGTTCATCACAAAATGTTATCTGCAACAACTTTTGTGCTTTTGCTGTGAGGTGATTTGTAGCAAAAGCCCAAATTTGTTGCATGCAATTTTTCCACAAACATTGAGTGCAACCCACATGATTGAAAGGGTGCACCACCGGAGTTGTGTACAACATAAACTATGTAGACAATTTGTTGCCATGTCAAATAACAGCGTTTACAAATCCAAATGATTGGCAAAAATCACACCTAATGATTTCTGCAATTTTCATAAATTACGAGGTGTAGCACGAGGCTGCTTTTAGCCACTATTTTGTCTCTCGAAACAAAGACATGGACACTTTTTGGTATCGATTTGTTTAGAGAAAATGACATAGCATTGCTATTCTAGGTATTATATGGAAGCATTGTACTAGATGGACTTTCTTTGATAAGTAAATAGAGATTGTGTGCTAGTTGTTATTCCATAACTAACTCAAGTAATTAACTTGCAAACCTTTTATCTTGTTTTAGTTCACACTTGTACTCTAGTGTAATGGGGAATGGCTTTATGGTCTTCATAATGAAGTAGAGCCATACAGTAAACCACACCATTAAGTTATATGCATAATTGAAAACTTTGTGATCTTCAATATGCATTCAAATATCATTACATAACTTCATATAAAAAATCACAATTTTTACACACCTCCTTATTCTTTTAGCTAGAATTAATAATTTACAATGACTAACTATCTGAAAAGGACACATTATGTTTTTGAGACATTTAACAAGATAATTTAAAATACAAACTCATAATAAAAAACCATCATGAAATACAAACTCATTATCATAAGATGATCTTCTCAATAGCCTTGACTTCAATTATAAGCGATTTTAATTGCTTTAGTCTCATGAAATACTCGCCTCACTTTCATCAATTCTCTGCAGATGTCTTTCATATCCATTCTCTCTTTTGGGCACTCGGCTGAGCAGACAACTCCAATTTTGGCCACATAGACCAAACAATTTATCAATCTATCATTTTCTCTTTGATCTTCATGTAGGAGGAGCATAGGGTCTACAATTTCCATCATTCTTTCTGGAATAGCCATCTTCACATATTTTGGTAGATTTAGATTCTCACTAAACATTTCATTAGTTGGCTTCTTCCCTGTAATCATCTCCAGCAAAATAATTCCATAGCTATACACATCCCCATGAATGGTAACACTGCTTCCGACACCATATTCTAGCATTATGATTTACAAACAATAACGGAATAAGATAAATAAGCCATTTAAAAAAATGTGAGATATTTGAAGTTGGAATCTTTCTTGTACAAAGATAAAGAAAAATAACTATTTATGTTATCTATCAAAAAACAAAGTACTATTGATGTTTAAGATCATACAAAATATAAGATCGATTTGGCTATGAATAAGGCAATGCATTTTTCATGTATGATACCTTAGACTAGAACTAGCCCAATAAAGATCAAGTTTGATATGAAAATACTTACTCCATTAGAGACATCATGTCATCACTTTTAATATTTGCTAAAGTATATGTCTTTCTTACCTTTGCATACGATCCATACATTATGTCACATTCAAATGGTAAAAGGTAGAGCAATGTTTACCTGGGGCTATGTAGCCAATAGAACCCTTCAAAACAAAGGAACTCGTTTGATGGGAGGAGGAATTATCTCTTGATGTTACAAGGTTCTTGGCCAGGCCAAAGTCTCCCAAATGTGCCACCATATCATCATCAAGAAGAATATTGCTTGGTTTTAGATCACAATGAACAATTGGAGGTTCACACTGATTATGAAGATAATCTAAGGCATTAGCCACATCAATGGCCACATCTAATCTTTTACAAAAGCCCAAATATTTAGGTGAGTCATTGCCAGTCATTTGTTGGTGCAACCACTGCTCAATACTTCCATTTGACATAAGCTCAAATACTAAAGCTTTAAAATCTCTACCTTTGAAATCTGAACTTGAGCATAAAGTTAAAATCTTAACAAGATTCCGATGACGAATATTTCGTAAAGCTCCACATTCATCCATAAAAGTTTTCACGGCATGGTCCTGATCAAGATTAAGTACCTTAATGGCAACCATGGCTTGATAGTTCTCCAAAAATCCTTTATACACAGTGCCAAAGCTCCCTATGCCAATCAAATTTGAGGCAGAAAAACCATTTGTTGCTTTGAGCAACTCCACGTAAGAAACTTTAAAATGTAAATCGATTGAGGAAGAAGAGGAGGAATAATGATTCCTATTTTGTGTTCTTCTACATAATATGAGTAGGCAAGATATTACCAAAGCGCCAACAATAGAAGCAACAATTGATAATTTCACTTTCATAGAAAGATATTTTTTGCCTTGGCTGATAAATTTTGGTTGACAAGGGGAAAAGTGCAACTGTGGTATACCACCACATAACTTGGGATTTCCATCTAGATAAATTGCACTTACATTGCTAAAGATACCTGTTGTGAGTACTTCGCCCTCAAAATTGTTAAAAGAGAGATTCAAATAATTCATACCATTGAGCTTGGAGAGAAATTCTGGAATATTCCCCGACAAATTGTTGTGTGAAAGATCTAGCTGCTCCATACCTTTTATATCTGCTAACGAAGGAGGAATACTTCCGCTGAGGGAGTTGTTATTCATATATAGTTGTTGCAGCATAGAGCAACCACCGATGTTTATGGGGATCTTGCCTGACAAACGATTGTTCTGGACATAGAATTTCATGAGTTCTATCAAGTCACCCACTTTTGATGGTACAGGCCCAGTTAGCAAATTGTTGGCCATTTTGAGCTCAACCAAAGTAGAGATTGTGAACAAGGACAATGGTATCTTACCGCTAAGCATGTTCATGCCAAGGTCAAGATATACAACACCTCTACAATTTCCAAGGCTCGATGGGATGAGCCCTTGGAGTTGATTGTTATGTATATCAAGTCTAGCCAGCTCAGTTAAGTTGCCAATGTTTACCGGACAACTTGTTTGTATCAAGGTAAAGCAGTACAAGTCGTTGAAGCTTTCCAATTGTTGCAGGAATTTCGCCGGTCAGAGAGTTAGTGCCCAAATTTAATGACTGCAACTGTACAAGGTTTTCAATTCCTGAAGGGATGGCTCCGTGGATTTTATTACTTCCAAGTTGGAAGTATACAAGATGATTGGAGAGGTTTGATATGGATTTGGGCAGAGAACCGACAAGACTATTCATTTGAGCTTCAATCGCGACCAAGCGAGTACAGTTAGTCAAAGAAGCGATGAACTGCAGGTCATTGTTTCGGACACCTCCAAGCTGATTGCCCGCAATGTTAAACCAAGACAAGTTCTTCAAATTTCCTAGATCGACAGGGACCGACCCAGTGAAAAAATTACCCGGAAAGTCGAGGTGAGTGAGATGAGAAGCGTTGGCTAGAGTGGTTGGAAGTGGACCAATGAATTCGTTTTCACCAACCAAAACACGTTCGAGGTTTGGCATTGTAAGGCCAATGTTGGAGGAAAGTCTTCCCCGAAATTGGTTCTCTACAAGAGACAACAGAATCATGGATGAGAGGTTGTAAAGAGAAGGAGGTACCGTACCAGATAGCATGTTGACACCACAAGAAAATTTTCTCAAGTGGAAAAGCTGGCCGAGTTCACTTGGGATGCGCCCGTCAAAGCTATTCTCTCCCAAGGACATACTTTCCAGTGCAGAGAGGTTCCCTAACGAAGGCGGAATCGTTCCAGTGAGTTTGTTGTGGTACAATCCAAGGAAACCCAGCTGAGACAACGAACCAAGATCGGCGGGGACATTTCCTACAAGTCCATTTCTACCCAAATTAAGATGAAAGAGGCGGGAGCAATTGGAGAGACTGCCTGGAATTTCCCCGTGTAGCGAGTTGTTAGCCAAATTAAGAACATTGAGGCGACGCAAACTAGACAACTCTAATGGTATGCTGCCATGAAAGCCATTCTCACCAATGTTGAAGATTTTGAGGAAGGAAAGATTTCCAAGCTGAGGTGACAATGTCCCTTTTAAACCAAGATTGGGCAGTTCCAAGTGTGTGACTCGCCCATGCCGGCGACTGCAAATGATCCCAGGCCAAAAGCAAAAGTGGGCGGAATGGTTCCAAGAAGGGAAGATTTGGTGAGGGTCATCAGTGATCTCCTTTTTGAAGGAGAGCAATGCAAGCCGATCCGTCTCGTTGCCCACATGCAAAGCCTTGATGCTCATCAATATCAAGCTGAAGCAGATGAAGAGTGCAAGCACCTGCACCTCCATGTTGGAAAGCCTGGGCAATTGAATGGAGGAGAAACTGGGCTTCTTCACTCTATTCCTTATGATATATGAGAATAACTGATATGCGGGCATTAGGTATGGGACTGAATATATATTCTTTAGGAAGGCAAGTAAAAAGTCCAGACTTCAATAGTGTCTCCTTTACGACTTTGACACCGTCTTCTCCGACTTCCAGCAAAGCTCCACATTATCCCTCTGGAGATAGGATGTTGAGTGAGTGGCGAAGACTCAAATTAGGTCCTCGCCTTCCCATTAACAACCCGAGCGACCTGGCGATCAGTCACTGTCGGCAACCTTCTTTGTGCGCACTCTCCTAAGTACATTCGCTTAATCCTTGCCAGCCGACATAGCCACTTGCCATTCCCACCCAACACACAGTCCTCTCCACTTCGTACTTTTGCCTAATTTTCAAATAATGGCTGTGTGAATATATATTCTTTAGGGGAAATAGAATGTCAACACAAGTGTAACAAAAGTAGTTGTGTATATTAGCTAGGAAAGCTACTATTTGGTCATTTTGGTTAATAGAAATGGTAGAACTTGTATAGTTTGGATCAATGCAGAACTTGGCGAGTTCACATGCATATGATTGATAATCTATTGGGACCGCTGCGTCTTGTGGCAGACAAAAAAAATTAAAACAGGGTGTGTGATAAAATATGCAAAAACTAATCTAGTATAACAAAATTGAAAATTGCATTAAGACCTTTATTACTATCAAAATTAGCCATATCTGTTCCATCTTATATCCAATCCTTCTTAGTTTTAACAATTATTGTACCATCAGTTTCAATCTTGAAAGTAACATCTCATATTCTTAAGTTGATTTTATTAAAAATATATTTATATATTTCCCAATTTCCTACCATTTTGTTGAAGTTGATTTAATGAGTTTTGATGGCATCAAGTTAGTCGAGAAGGAGGAAAGTAGGGAATTGGTTGACTCTGGTTGAACGAATCTGTCTTGCGTGATGGATTACACACGCTCCTATACTATTCTCGTCCGTGTCCTAAATATAATATGCACCGTTCTTATTGGGAAGGCAAGACAAACAATAGTGTGAGAGACGACCACAATTAACCCATATGTTACGGATAAACTATCCATTGAGTTGCAATGAGTTGGCTAGAAGTGACTCGAAGACCTTAGGGTATCCAATCAACTTTCTTTAGGGTGCATTAGAAGTCTTGGCCAGAATTGACTCGGCACCCAATTAATATGCTTTAATTTGGATTGTCTGCATACACGACATTACAAATTTGTTTGCATAGGGGGTTTAGTCGACGATAAATTTTACTTTCAAAGCGTGTTGTGTGGAAAAAATGCCTAATCTTATATAATTTTTTATAGAATATAAAATTTCTATGTGGGAAAATATATCTCATGAAATCAGTGACTTTTCTTTAGTGTTAGTCATGTCACATGTGTCACTTTTAGTCACGTACAAAATAAATTGATATTGCCCTATATTAGTTAAGTGTATTTTAGAGTTTCTTTACTTACTAATTTAATGTCGGGTAGCATTAAAAATTTGGACCCGACCAAACCTGAATAGATCACAACCCGAGATTGACCCGGGTCAAGCTGGATTGGGCCTAAGAAAATATACTTAAAGTAATTATCAGGTCAGGTTAAGTTTAACACGTGACAAACTCAAGAACTAAGCTGACCCAACTCTAGCTCTTATTTAATTAACCTATAAAACCTTATCTAACCCAGGTTTGTATAATTTTTTCTAATTTTTAATAAATAGATCCTACCTAATGTAGTCTCAGTTCAGTTTGAATTATTGGAACCGACTATCTCATTCCCCAAGTGATGTACGTAGTTGGACATGATTTGGCATGTGGTCAGCAAAAGGCTCCCACCTTATAACACGTGATCTGCAAGTTCCTAACCTGCCAATTTGGCCAATAGATTAAGCACTCTTGAAGGAATAAATCATACATCCACACGTTAATTGTCAGCTAATTGAGTCACTAACTAGCATTCTTAAACCTAACACTCTTTACTTTTTTATTTTCACTCGTAGTCTAAGTAACAATCAAATACTCTCTCCATCCTATATTAGTTGTTTGAAGCATAAAATTAAAATAAATAGAAATTAATTTTTCTAATTCAGACAAATAATGGGGGCCAAATGTACTGTTTAGTAGGCGATCACTTTGTACCTATGTGCCAAAATAATAGTTCAATATTATTAAGTTAGTTTTTTTCCACGTGAGACACTTCCAGCTAAAACAATACCTTAACGGGGGTAAATTACCTACCTTTGGCGTCTACCATCCAAAGCAAGTGGTGAAAGCTATGCACTCGAAAACTGTGAAGTGTGAAGGTAGGTGTGAAGTCGCTACATCAAATTTCACCGGTTTTAAAATTGGCGGTGAGAGAACCATGCCCAAATTGGGAGTGTCCCAACAGTACGGTTTTAAACTAAACTACATATATTATGCAGAAGCAAATTAAACTAGATAATCTCTATCACAAACTGTTGAATCGAGATGTTATGGCACACACAATACAGGTGGTGGGTGTGTGATATGCTAGATGCACATTGGGGACTCAATTTCCATGTTCAGATAAACTTTATCTTAAATTAAAATGGTTTATAATCACTTTTTTTTTTCTTTTTAGACTTTCAATTGTAATTGGTTTAGTATGATGACAAAATAAAGCTTCATTTGGTCAGTCGTCTCTGACTGTTCATTGCAAAAAAAGAGGCGGGAACAGTTGGAGACTTTGCCTGTAATCTCTCCTTGTAACGAGCTCTTTCAATTGTAATTGGTTTAGCCATATTAAAAACTTTGGGGCGATGCAAATGAGCCAACTTCAATGGTATGTTGCCATGAAAGTGTTGAAAAATATGGTTTGAGGCCATATAATAATCTTTGATAAGTTTTGGTTAAGTGCAATAATAACGAATAATCTCAAATCCAAAAGTGAGTGAATGAACATTGGTTGTAGTGTTGGAATGGTTAATCCCCCTTTCAGAATTAGATAAAGATAAACCTTAATGGGTTAAAAGATTCTATCCAGATGGTACTTTTCCAAGATGTATTTTTGTTGTGTGTGTATGTATCTCATTGTGCTTTGTTTGCTTCCTTTTAGTGTATGTATCTCCTTAGAGATTGGTCGTACCCTTTCACAATCTATTTAAATAGGTCTTTTACATGCACTCAACACAGATTTTTCCATTTTGCTTCAGTCCAGTTGAGTCAAGAGAGTAGAAATAGTGTTTTACAATGCGTTGTTGTTGGAGTGCTTCCTCACAACATTAGATCATTTAATCATAGGAGAAAGACATTTGTAAATCCTAAAGCACCGATGGGGAGGACGAATTTGTCTTAAGGAGATAGTCTTGCTAGACTCAATCTCCTTTTATTTTCACTACTTCATTTGTAACATGCAAATACAACAAAAGAATCATCACAAGGCAGTCGTGGTGAACAAGACTTTCCAACAATCTTAAGAAAGATTTGTTCTCTTGTTCTCATTTCTTTTTATTATTCTTTTATGCACCAATTTTTCTTTTTCATATGGAAGTAAAGGCAGGGAACAACAAAGGTACCAATAACATTGTAACACCAGTCATAATCCCTGTGCATATGGCCCACGTCTAATTGAACCATGGGGTAAAACCATCAAAGTTTAGCGGAACATGGGTATTATTATCAATACTCTACTAATAAAAGAATTAAGATGAATATGGAGAAATGATTGTATTGCAAAAGATTGAAACTTAGAGAAACTTGAAGAGAGAGAAAGAGATATGAGTGGGGAGAAAATGGGAGAAGAGGTAGAAACCCAAGAGAGAGGAGAGAGAGAGCACACTACAACAAAAAGGACTATTAGTGACGCATTTATGCATCTCTAATAGTCCCCTAAACGTCGCTAATGACTATTAGCGACGTATGATAAATGTTGATATAAGCGTCGAAAAAAGTGCCGTCGCAATTGACTATTCGCGACGTATAACAAAAAAATGTCGCTAATAGAGCCTTTTAGCGACGCATACATATGCATCACTATTAGTTTATTATTAGCAACGCATAAATATGTGTCGCCAATAATAAACTAATAGCAACACATATGTATGCGTCACTAATAATAAACTAATAGCGACGTTTAATAAATTATTAGTGACGCTTTCGTATACGTCACTAATAAAAAAACTATTTTTAAAAAAAATTAAAAATTAATTATTAGCATCGTATAAAATATATATGCTGCTAATAAGTCCTTATTAGCGACAGTTTTTTATACGTCGCTAATAAAAAATTGCTTTTACAAAATTTCAAAGTGCCGCTAATATTATAGTATTAAAAAATTGAAATGCAATAGCGACGCTTTAAAAACGTCTCTAATATATATTAAAAATATTTTAGCGATACTTTTATATGCGTCGCTATAAATGAATTTTTTATAAAAAAAAATGCCCACCAGGGAAGGGAGAGGGTGCCGGAGGACGGCGGGGCGCTAGAATCAAGAGCCAGGGTTCCTAATTCCGGCGCCCCGCCGTCATCCGGCCCCCTCGTAAGAGTAGTAGGGCAAGCAGGGGGAGGGGAGGGGGAGCGGGAGGGGCCCACACCCCCTCTCCCCGGCTCCGCATACTCCTCTAAAAATCAGAGGACGGGGCGGGGGGGGGGAGCGGGAGGAGGGCGGCGGCACCACCGTCCTCCGGCCCCCACCCCACTCCCGCCCCCCCCCCCCCCTCCTTTGAAAATCGGAGGAGGGAGGAAGGGGCGGAGCGAGGAGGAGGGGGCTGGAGCAGAGGGAGGGGACTCCACCCCTTCTTTCCTCCCCCAACCCCTCCTTTGAAAACCGGAGGAGGGGGACCGGAGCAGGGGAGAGGTGGGGTGGAGGAGGGGGGGACCGGAGGGGGTGGGAGGGCGGTGGAGGATGGAGCCACCCCTCCGGCCTCAGGTCCCCATGGAAGGGGGGCGAAGCAGAGGGGAGAATGGGGACCGGGAGGGAGGAGGGGGCACCGGGAGGGATGAAAGGGCATCAGAGGGGGTTGGGGGCCGGAGGACGGTGGTGCACGGGCAAAGGGTGGCGGAGGCGACGGACCGCACGGTGATAGGCGACGGGCGGGGGAGAGGGGGGGGGGCGCAAATGGGACTTGGGGGAATTTTATAAGCAACGGGCGAAATTTCACAAGCACGGGGAAATTTCACCCACCCCCAAAATTAAAATAAAATTTCTCGCCCTCTCCTCTCTATCTCTCTCTTCCCTCTCCTCTCCCCTCTCTCTATCACTCTCCTCTTCCTCTCTCCTCTCTCCTCTCTCTCTCTCCCTCTCCTCTCTCTCCTCCCACTCCTCTCTCTCTCCCTCACACTATCTCTCCTCTAATTTTAATTTTTTAACATTTTTATTTTTTAAAATTAATTTTAATTTTTTTAAAAAGAATTAAAAGAAATCATATTAGCAACATACATAATTATACGTCGCTAATTTGTCACGTATTAGTGATGTATAATTTTATATATCGCTAATACATAGACTTATAGCGACGTATATGTATATACGTCGCTATTAGTATTTGTTTTAAAATAAAAAATTCAAATAAAATTAAAATAAAATTTCTCTCCCTCTCCTCTCCTCTCACCTCTCTCTATCTCTCTCCTCTCTCTCTCCCTCTCCTCTCCTCTCTTCCCTCTCCTCTCCTCTCTCTCCCTCTCCTCTCTCTCTATCTCTCTCCTCTCCTCTCCTCTCTCTCCTCCCTCGCTTCTCTCTCTCTCTCTCTTGCCTATCCTCTCTCTCTCTTCCCTCTCTCTTCCCTATCCTCTCTCTCCTCAGCCTCTCTCTCCTCATCTCACTCTTCCCTTTCTCTCTCTCCCCCTCACTCACTCTCTTCAATCCCTTTCTTCTCTCTCTTCACTTCTCTTTTATTATAAATTATATTTTAAAATTAATAAGAAAATATAAGAAATAAAATATATTATATCTAAATAGTGAAAGCTTAATCTATTATTAACACTAATTTTTATTAAAAATTTTATATTTATTTATTAAATATACAAATAGTGAATATTGAATAAAATATATATTATATTTAGGAAGTGTTTTTAATTTTATTTATTAAATAAAATTAATTAATAAAGCTATTCATGACGCTTGTAAATAAGCATCACTATTACTGATGTTATTTGCGACGTTTATTTTAAAGCGTTGCTAATAATTTAAATTTTTTATTTTAAATTAATAACTAATATCAGGTTTATTAGCGACGCTTGCGATAAGCGTCACTAATAGTTATAATTTTTTTCTTTTTTTTGGTTAAAATATATATCTTTTAGCGACGTTTGTATAAAGCGTCGCTAATATGATTAGTATTAGCGACACTTTAAACTATGCGTCGCTAATATGACTATTAGTAACACATAATAAAATACGTCGCTAATAGTTCACTTTTTTGCGACGCTTTTGTTTGAGTCGCAAATAGTTATTTTTAGCAACACTTACATTTGCGTCGCTAATACTACATTTTGTTGTAGTGAATGTCGTTCAAACACAAGTTTAAATTGGTATATAATATAAAGGTATTTTAGTGAAACTATTTAATTAAATCTTTTTAGATAATGAGCACATGTTGACCTACTACTGGTTGTTGATACAATATTGGCCACACTTTTTATGTTATTTTGGTTTTAACTTTTTAATGTTTCTATATTTTGCACACCTGAATTGGGATTCATGTATTTCTAATATTGGTGGAAACTCTCGACAAGCTCTATCGAATGAGATCTGACGAGTATGTTTTCCTAAATTTGTTTGTAGCTCCCACTCATTAACATGCTTTAGTAAATTAAATTTTTATATCTTTACCTATATATATTATATGTGTTCAGATTAACGTATTTTTAATGTCATCGAAAAAATCCCAACAAGTTCTATCAAATGAGACCCGTCGCCAAACTAATCTTGAATATGAATAATGTGTCTCAAGGTTTAAAGACTATCAATTCTATTGTATTTTCTGACCTATAGACTAATATTAAGCAGATAAAATTTAAACTCGCTATTGCCTACTATAAGTTTACATTGGCTAATATAATATTTACAATTATATGTGTACATAATTTTTCAAGGAGGCCTTTGTTTAATATATACTTTAACTTTATTTTTTTATTTAATATAAATTTACATACATAATGCAAGTACATTCTTGTTATATAAAAGTCTAATGGAGCTAAGAGTAGCCGCATCATCAAATTACAACTTATGATCAAAACAAACATTGGCACCGGAAGAATTCTAATTCACCGTCAGATTTTTTTTTATCAGAGTACACTAATTTGCTTTAACCAGCCCCAGTTTCACAAATGCCTCAATCTGAAAGCCAGCATCAGTGAATTGCTGTCCATTGGGGGCCCAACATGACACCAAAACGGCCAACTGCTTCATTGGCAAATGCAGTGGACCAAAACACTAGAAGGACATATGCCATCACCAATTCCAAAGAAACCTTATAGTCGAACATGCATAAAATCTAAACACTAAGAATAGTACATCACCGTGCTTATCACGGTTGACGAAAGACTATTATACAATTAACCCTCCTTGGATGCATAGATTATTAAATAAATTGAAATGTTTAGTCATATTATCTTTCGTGGCTACGACCCATGACAAGAGTAAATTAGACAAGCCAAGCATATACTTTGTCGTGATTCGTGAAGGTATTTATGAATGGACACGCCTAGCCTGACTAGTCTTTATGACCGAAACTCTACATCACTTGTTTTCGAAGCCCACTTCAAGGAAGTTGATATTTTTTATTTTATTTATATTAAAAAAATTAATCAAATAGAAAAAATAAGTTACACTTAAAAATTTAATATGCTTTTGATATAAAAAAAGTAAAGTATGAACATTATTTTCAACTATAAAGTGTTTTTCATGTTCCCGCATGCACTGACAATGAGTTGAGCATAAGCCACGCATGGGAGCTTTACACTTAGCTCATTGTTTGTGCAGAGCATGAAAAATGCTTCCCTCTAACCATACTTGTGTCGTGTATCTCCCACTAGGAGAGAATGGTGCCGATGCATATATGGGACCCAACTAATATAAATTAATATTAATAGCGCCATTGTAGGGTTTTACTTGTTGCTAATTTTAACTTTGTAAGATTATACCTTACACTCTCGAATTCGAATGCGCTCGTTCTTGGTGTCATTAGAAACATATTGACAATCTCTATCAAATGAGATCTCGCATGACTATGTTTTCTTGAAATTTCTTTTTAGGTCTCATGCTTACATATTTTTTAATATTTTTTTTACATTTTTGCATATGCTACACATGTTCACATTCGTCTATTTTTTAAGCTATTTAAAAGCTTTTAACGAGCTCAATCAAATAAAATTCATCACCAAACTTGTCTTAAATATAAATGGTGTGCTTTACGGCATGAAGTCCTTCGACACCATTACCTTCACTAATGTATAATCTAATATTTAGCTTATGAGATTTGAACTTTCAACACTCACAATTCTATGTGCATATAATATGTGATCATTGTAATCTTAAAAGCATGTATTGTAACTATCATATAAGGGGGACTTTTGTTTAATACATAATTTATTTTGAATATATATTTATTTTTTTTATCTAAGTGATATTTATAGGTGAAATACGTGTGCATTGTTGTTAATTAATTTAAACAAGAGTTACAATAATATATCTTCTATGAGTTTATCTAGCGACTCATACTCAATAGTGAGCTATTTGACAATAAACGGGTAGTTCCCCGCCCTTTGTTTTAGCTAGCCCACCCCGCGCATACATAGACATTGAAAAACCAGTGTTTAGTGAATGGTAGATATTGACCTCTGTGCAAAGGGAGTGGACTGGCTAAAGAAACGGTGATGAACAGGCAGATACGTACGTTGAGGTTGTTATCTAATTATCAATCTCTGGGACTAAACACCTTAATTAGTACACGTGAATCTGCAATCCATCTGTAAAAACATTAAGGAGCTACTCTCATATGTTGTACAAATAGCTTATTTAATTTCATCATCACTATCGGACTAAAATTAAATGTGTTTTTAGTATTATTTGTACCAACACATGATTACAACTTTTCAACTAAAATAAAGAAAAGAAGAAATCTTTAAATAACACCATACCTGATATGCTCTCATACAGTATGGTGTTTTGCTCATTCGTGGCAATTAATTTTTGAAGTAGCTAAACATTGCCAGTATCTGTTTTTTATACAACATGGCCTGCCAGGATCTGGGAATACGTGGAACACGTTCTTTTGGCTTGAAGAAGTTTCCATGATTGCAAACTTAAACATTTTTCACATGAATGCTGTATAACTTTGCATGTTATATATTGAGCACACATATGTATATATATAGATGTTAGTAATATCAAATACAAGCACAAGGAATCACATGGGAGGTAAAGGTGAAGAAGCTGTCGACTCCGAGCTTCAAATATGGAAGCTTGCGTTGGGGTTCACCGGCCCAGCGGTTTTAAGCTGTGCAATTGAGCTGGGTATCGCTGATGTCCTCGATGGCCATCGGCAGGCAATGACGCTGGTGGAGCTCGCCGATGCACTGGACTGTGCCCCTTCTTTCCTTCACCGCATCATGCGCTTCCTTGTCCACAAAGGAGTCTTCAAGGAGGAGATTGCCACTCGAGAAGGGAAGGATGTCGCCGCCTATGCCCTCACTGCTGTCTCCCACCGCCTAATTGGCAGTGGTGACTAGAGCCTGGCCGCATTGGTTCAGCTAGAGACGAACCCTATGATGGTGAATCCATGGCATTTCTTGAGTACTAGTGTCAGGTCCAATGGTACACCTGCCTTCAGTGGGGCACATGGGGAGGATGTGTGGAGCCTTACTAGCCATAGTCCGGTGCAAAGCAAGCTGATCAATGATGCAATGGCATGTGATGCAAGGATAACAATGAAAACCCTAATTTATGAGTGTGTTGAAGTCTTCGACGGAGTGAAGACTGTACTTGATGTTGGAGGGGGTAATGGGACTGCCATGGGGACCTTAGTGAAGGCATGCCCTTGGATAAAAGCTGTTAATTTTGATCTTCCTCATGTTGTGAATGTCGCCCCTAAGATAGACGGTGTGGATCACATTGAAGGAGATATGTTTGTTAATGTGCCCCTTGCAGATGCAATTTTTCTGAAGGTATTGTATGGTTCTAAGCTTCAATAGGGTCACTTAGTTTCCTATTATTATCTTATCGCATAGGCAAAAAAGTATCAAATATTTGGCTATAATTAATATTATTGGGATAAAATTCGTAAATTTTGAGAATTGAGACAATATTGCACAACTATATGTTTGACCTACGATTTGGAGGATTTAATGAATATTTGACAAAAGTTCATAGACACAACTATTTTATGATAGTAAATCCTAAATAATGATAGCTCTCGCTCAAGTATGTGGCCACTAAATTGCATATATTGCTTATAATGGGAGCATCTAGTGTGACCGATTTCTATGACTGGAGCTCCAAGACCAGCCCATATGGGTCTCTGGGCATGGCACATAAGGGGGCACGTCGACGACGATGGGAGAGCCGGTAATGGTGGCAATGTTTGCCAGGACTAAGGTGCCCCACCCACATGCTACGTTTTGACCAGTAGGCCAAGCCAAGTCAGGTGAGCAGGGACGGAGCCAAGGGGGAACTAGAAGGGGTCATGCCCACCCGCCTTGAGCTATTTACCTAGCTCCGCCTCTGCAAGTCAGGCCAATCCATGACTGGCTAACTAGGCTGTGGCTAACCTTACTTCCCAGAAATAATACAATTTTCATGAAAATGCATTGTGTTGTTTCTTATGTGCTTTCCTT
Organism: Saururus chinensis; assembly: GCA_035235625.1. NCBI lineage: Eukaryota > Viridiplantae > Streptophyta > Magnoliopsida > Piperales > Saururaceae > Saururus > Saururus chinensis. The sequence goes on from CP141150.1 coordinate 15,321,507, forward strand.
AATTATTCTTTTCTATCGAAAAAATGCATTTGTGATGGCATGATTCGTCTTCAGTGTGGCAACCGTTGGTTTGGCCAGGCAAGTAGCGGCATGGGATAGAGTTCCCACAAGGTAAAAAAAAAAGAGGTAAGACAATTGTGCCATTTTAGAGTGAATATTTGTATGTTGTCTCTGGTGGGTAGGGGCAACGACACTCCTGATACATGACTGGGGTGATGAGGAGTGCATCCAAATTCTCAAAAACTGCAAGGAAGCTCTTACCAAGGACAATTCAATTGGCAAAGTGATAATTGTGGAGGCAGTCATCAATGGTGATTGCCAAAACAAAGGATACGAAGAAATGAGGTTAGTATTGGATATGGTGATGATGGCCCATACCAACAATGGCAAGGAGAGAACTGAAGACGAATGGAAGAAAGACCTCTCCCAGGCAGGCTTTGGTGCGTGTACTACCAAGCCTATGCAGGCTGTACAACATGTCATTGTAGCTTATGCTTAAATCACTATTATTGATGCAAAACCCTCAGTTTTGCAAAAAAATTTCTTTGTGATATTATCATAATTGCCAAGTGGCAACTCTATTATGTCCATTGTTCTTGCAGAATGCATAAAATTAAATTCAAATGAACCAAGAATTATCACTAATATATTTGATTTTGGATCATTACTACCTATTAAAAGTACTAATTAATGATAGCTTCCACTCAAGTATGTGGCCACTATATTATATATAGTGCATATAAATGGGGAAATTAGGTTGCAGTATGTACTAAAGGGACCGTCGGTGGAATGAGAGGCAGTGGGGGGCAACAATGCTTGTTGAATGGCTTTGGGAAGTCCACTACACTTGTGGGAGGGAGAAATGCAGAGGGAAAAATAAGAAAAAGAAGCCTGCGAGTTGTCAGAAGAAGATCTGATGCCCAACACCTCTTAAGTGCAAAATGCCTAGAAACTATCCAATAATTATACTATTATATAAAATAAATTGAGAGACAATAGATTTTTACTGAACTTCTTATTTTACCCTCATACTTTTCTATAATGCCATTTAATACAAATTGAAATTTGTATATAATATAAAGGTATTTTAATGAAACTATTTAATTAAAGTTTTTTAGGTAACGACCACATGTTAACCTAATACTGATTGTTGATACGATATGAGCCACACTTTTTATGTTATGCTGGTTTTAACTTTTTAAGGTTTATATATTTTGCACCCCAGCCCGAATTGAGATTTGCGTATTTTTAATATTGTTGGAAACTCTTGAAAAGCTCTATCAATTAAGATCTGTTGAGTATGTTTTTCTAAATTTGTTTGTAGTTCCTTATCTTTAACATGCTTTACAATACTAAATTTTTATATATTTACATTTATATATTTTGTGTTTGGATTCACATATTTTCAATGTCATTGAAAAAATACCGACAAGTTCTATCAAATGAGAACCGTCACCAAACTAATCTTGAATATGAATAATGTGTTTCACAGTTTGAAGTCTATCAATTCCATTGTATTTTCTGACCTATAGCCTAATATTAAGCATATAAAATTTATACTCGCTATTGCCTACTATAAGTGTATATTGGATAATATAATATTTATATGGGAAAAGTTAGTATGAGCCCGGGCTCACATGCACCGGCGTGCGCCCGGGCTCATACTAATGGGACTCTATTTATATTTATATGTGTATATAATTTATGCAAGGAAACCTTTGTTTAATATATACTTTAACTTTAATTTTTTATTTAATATAAATTTACAAACATAATCCAAGTACATTCTTGTTACTTATGTAAAAGTTTAATGGGGCTAAGAGTAGCCACAACTTCAAATTACAACTTATGATCAAAACAAACATTTGCACCGGAAGAATTCAAATTCACCGTCGGATTTTTTATGAGAGTACACTGATTTGCCCAAACCAGCCTCAGTTTCACAAATGTTTCAATCTGATAACTTGCATCAGTGAATTGCTGCCCATTGGAGGCCCAACATGAAATCAATTGGCCAACTGCTTCATTGGCAAATGCAGCGGACCAAAACACTAGAAAGACATATGTGACAACCCTGATTTTTGGTACATTTCTTAAAACTAATAATAGAATTTTAATATATTTTATTGATAGAGTACTATTTAGAATTTAGTACCTAAAGAGTTGTGGTAGAACTCTAAAAGACAAACATAATGACATTTGAATCATTTAAATCGGACATCGGAGCCATAAGTATCGATTGTGGGAAACGTGCTTCATGGGCGGGACCCACGGTAAAGCTACGGTAAAACCTATCCTTTAAATAGAAAAAAAGAAAAAAATATAACTATACAAAAGCGTCACTAATAGCTTTCTCAATAGCGACGCATATACACAAGCGTCGCATATAGTGCTACTATTAGCGACGCTTACAACAACATCACTAATAGTATTAAATTAAAAATAAAAAAAATACAAATTTTAAATTAGTAGTGACGCTTGTAAATAAGCGTCGCAAATACTATTTCTAATAGCAACGTTTGTTAACAACCGTCGCTAATAGCTTTTATTAATTGATTTTATTTAATAAATAAATACTAAAAAGATTATAATAAACTTTTTAAATATAATATATTTTATTCAATATTTACTATTTGTATATACAACTAATAAATATTAAATTTTCAATAAAAACTATTGTTAATAATTCATTATTTATATATAATATATTTTATTTGTTAAATTTTATTATTAATTTTAAAATATAATTTATAATAAAAGAGAGTGTGAAGAGAATGTATTGAGAGAGAGAGTGAGAGTGAGGAGAGAGAGAAGGTGAGGAGATAGAGGAGAGAGGGGGAGGAGAGAGAGGGAGGGAGGAGAGAGAGAGAGGGAGGGAGGAGAGAGAGATATAGGGAGAGAGGGTAGAGAGAAAGAGAAAGAGGGAGGAGAGAGAGAAGAGGGTGGAGAGAGGATTTTTTTATTATATATATATATTTTTAAATTAATTAAAAAATAAAAGAAACGTGTATTAGTGACGTATAGACCTATACGTCGCCAATACTCAAAGGTATTAGTGACTTATATGCCTATACGTCGCTAATACATATTTCTTTTTTAATTAATTTTTTTCAAAATATATAAAATAAAGAGAGGGGGAGAGAGAGAGAAAGAGGGAGGAGAGAGAGGAGAGAGGAGAGAGGGAGAGGGAGAGAAAGAGGGAGGAGAGAGAGGAGAGAGGGAGAGAGAGAGAAAGAGGGAGGAGATAGAGGAGAGAGGGAGAGAGAGAGAGAGAAAGAGGGAGGAGATAGAGGAGAGGGGGGGAGAGAGAGAGGAGAGGGGGAGAGGGAGAGAGAGAGGAGAGAGAGGGAGGAGAGAGAGGGAGGAGAGAGAGATATATAGGCAGAGAGGGAGGGGAGAGATATATATAGGGAGAGAGGGTGGAGAGAGAGGAGAGAAAGAGAAGAGGGTGGAGAGAGGAAATTTTTTTATTTGTTTTTTATTTTTTTAATTTAAAAATTAACTAAAAAAATATAAAAAGAAACTTGTATTAGCGACGTATAGACCTATACGTCGCAAATACTCAAAGGTATTAGCGACGTATATGCCTATACATCGCTAATACATGTTCCTTTTTTAATTAATTTTTAAATAATTATATAAAATAGAGAGAGGGGGAGAGAGAGAGGAGTGAGGGAGAGAGAGAAAGAGGGAGGAGAGAGAGAGGAGAGAGGGAGAGAGGGGAGAGTGGGAGAGAGAGAGGAGAGAGAGAGAGGGGAGAGTGGGAGAGAGAGAGGAGAGAGAGAGAGGGGAGAGTGGGAGAGAGAGAGGAGAGAGAGAGAGGGAGGAGTGAGGGAGAGAGAGAGGAGAGAGAGAGAGGGAGGAGTGAGGGAGAGAGAGAGGGAGGAGTGAGGGAGAGAGAGAAAGAGGGAGGAGAGAGAGAGGGAGAGGAAGAGGGAGAGGGAGAGAGAGGAGAGTGTGAGAGAGAGAGAGAGATGAGAGAGGGGGAAGAGAGAGAGAGGAGAGAGAGGGAAGAGAGAGAGGAAGAGAGAGAGAGGAGAGGGGAGAGAGAGAGGAGAGAGAGGAGGTGCGAGGGAGAGAGAGAGAGAAAGAGGGAGGAGAGAGAGAGAGGGAGAGAGATGGAGAGGAGAGAGGGAGGAGAGGGAGAGGAGAGAGGGATTTTTTTATTTGTTTTATATTTTTTAATTTAAAAATTAATTAAAAAATAAAAAAATAAACTTGTATTAGCGACGTATAGCGTATACGTCGCTAATATGCACACATATTAACGACGTATAGATTTATACGTCACTAATACTCAAAGGTATTAGTGATGTATACTTCTATACGTTGCTAATACATGTATATTTTTCAATTAATTTTTTTTAAAATCTATAAAATAGAGATGGGGGCAGAGATGAGAGGAGAGAAGAGTGAGAGGGAGGAGAGAGAGAAGGAGGAGTGAGGGAGAGAGAGAAAGAGGGAGGGGAGGGAGGAGAGAGGGGGAGGGAGAGAGAGAGAGAGAGGAGAGAGAGAAAGAGGGAGGGGAGGGAGGAGAGAGAAGAGAGAAAGGGGAGGGAAGAGAGAGGAGAGAGAAGAGATAGAGAGAGGGGAGGGAAAAGAGAGAGTGAGAGGGGACGGAAGAGAGAGGAGAGGGAGAGAGAGGGGAGGGAAGAGAGAGAGAGGTATTTTCTTATAATTGTTTTAAATTTTTTTATTTTTAAAATAAAAAAATTAAAATAAATACTAATCGCGATGTATACTTTTATACGTCGCTATTAGTAGATGTATTAGCGACGTATAAGTTTGTACGTTGCTAATAAGGGACGTATTAGCGACGTATAATGTTATACGTCGCTAATATGATTTATTTTAATTGTTTTTCTATTTTTTCAAATTAATTTTAAAGAATAAAAAAAGTATTAGCAACGTATATAGTATATGTCGCTATTACTGCATTGTATTAGCAACGTATATGTTTATACGTCGTGAATACGATAATATATTCTTGACGTATACGTCGCAAAATTTCGCCCACGTTATATATCTCACCCGTCCCCCCCGGTGACCTGCTGGACCCTTGGTTCCCCTCCACTGTCCTGCCTCCACTCTGCCGATCCTTGTGCCTCCGTGCCGATTTTTGCCGCCTCCCCTCCGCCTCTGTTGCCTCACCCCCCCCCCCCCCTCCCCCCCCCCCCCTTTCTGGACCACTCCCCCTGTTCCGCTAGAGAGAGGATGGCCAGAGTAGGGGAGAGGAGGGCTGGAGGATGTCACCGCCGTTGGCGTCCCCTCCTCCCTCCCCCTGGTCCAGTCCCCCTCTTATTTTCAAAGGAGGGGCCGGTGCTGGGGAGAGGGGGATCAGGAGGGTGGGGCCGGGAGGACGGCGCCGCCGTCGTCCTCGCACCCCCCTTTCTCCGCCCCCTGCTCCCCCCCTTCTCTCCCTTTGATTTTTAGTGGAGGGGGGGGGGGGGGGGGGGGGGGGGGGGTGGGTAGGACGGCAGTGCTGGCGCTGTCCTTGCGCTCCCTCCCCTTGCTCCGGACCGCCCCTCCCCCCCATTCTCTCCCTCTAATTTTCATAGGAGGGGTGGGGGACAGTCCCTCCTCCCTTGCTCCGGACCCCCACCCCTCCTACCCCCGTGCTCCCCCACCCCCCATTGTGCTTCGTACCCCCCCCCCCCCCTCGCTCCCCCTTGCTCCGGACCCCGACCCCCTCCTACCCCCACCGTCCCCCACCCCCCACTCCCCGTCTCTTCCCCCTTGCCCTGGACACCTCCTACCCCCACCGCTCCCCTCTCTTCCCCCTTCTTCGTATCCCCTCTCCCTTCCCTGGTGGACCCAGTGGCCCACCAGGGATTTTTTTAAAAAGAAAATCCTCTTTAGCAATGCATCCATATGCGTCGCTAATTTTTTTTAAATATATTAAAATGAATTAGCGACTTTTTAGAAGCGCGGTTATTACATTTTAATTTTTTTAATATTATAATATTAGCGAAGCTATTAATTTTTTTTTAAAAACTTTAATCCATTAGCGACATATAGAAATGTGTTGCTAATAACTATTTTTAGCGATGCTTTTTTAAACGTCGTTAATAAATTATTTTTATTTTTTTAAAATAGTTATTTTATTAGCGACGCATAGAAAAGCGTCACTAGTAGTTATCATTGGCGACGCTTAGAAATAAGTGTCGCTAATACTTACTTATATGTCGCTAATAAGTAAGTATTAGTTATACGTCGCTAATAAGTAAGTATTAGCGACGCTTATTTTTAAGCGTTGCTAATTATAACTACTAGCGATGCTTTTCTATGTGTCGCTAATAGAAAGTGACGCTAATAATCAAATATTAGCGACACTTGTATATACGTCGCTAAAGGGTCATATTAGCGACGTTTTTGTTTATACATCGCAAATACACAATAGTGACGACACTTTTTCCGATGTTTATAGCGACGTTTATTATGCATTGCTAATAGTCATTAGCGACATTTAGTGGACTATTAGCGACGCATAAATACGTCGCTAATAGTCCTTTTTGTTGTAGTGGTAATTCCGATTTATGGTTAAAAAGTTATGTCATTTTTAAATTTGGAAATTGCGTCAGCCGACGCTGAGCTGCGATGCACGGCTTGACCACGAGATGTGGCATTGCACAATCCGACATGTGGGAGCCACATGTCACGTCCTGCGGTAACACACGGAACCCATGCAGTGCCGACGCGTGTTGGATACGCATCGCGTGCTGCACAGTTCATCCCAAATATAAAATCCTCCACCATTTTACTCCATTCTACTCTACCAAGTGTCAAAACTTCTGACCCTCCGTTTTGAGTAGTTCTAAGTCAAAATTAGGCCATTCAAAAGGTGTTTTCTACTAAATCGACTGTGTCAGACGCTGTGATGGGGCCAGTTTTTCCGTTTGAGCTCTCTACAACCACGAATTTGCTACCTAAACCTAAGGTAGGGGGTCCTAAACTCTAGCTTATGCTCTGCTTGTATCGTTGAAATTTTTTACACCATTTTTACTTAGCTATACTTATTTACTTATGTTTTCTGAAAAATAATATATGTGTGCTATGTTTTACTTGTACTAAATTACGTTGTGGTACATGTATTTTCTGGATAATTCTGGGATTAAACCTAGAATAGTCATATTTTATTTTGATACCTACCAAAGAAATAATTGGTATCTGGCACACATACATAGGTGTGGAGTGTCATGGGTAAACTCCTAGCCTTATAAGCTTCCCATTGTCCCATGAGCGTCGGGAGGAACGCCATTACGTATCATGGCTCTGGATTTATCATCATCAGACGAACCAATGTTTTTGAAATTATTTTTGAATTTGTTTTTGTCATAAATTATGTTCTAGCAAATATTATTACCGTCGTGAGTATATCTACCTAGCATTAAATTAGATTTTAATTCCACCTACTAAGTATAAAAATACTCACCCACCTCCAGACTCTGCAGGTAGTGAATTCAAACCAGAGGTGAAGGCTAAAGAATTTTTTGTATAATTTATTGAATGTTTTCGCTAAATTTTGTAATAATATGACTTTTATGTAAAAGCTTGTTATGCCTATATTTGTCTGATCGGACTACTCTATGAACAGTGTACTTGGAATATGTCCCAATTTGACGATGTTTTATCGTATTATATAAAATTTTGGCTGTGTATCGACTCCAGTTTTACTATAATTTATGTTATGTTATGTGTTGTTATTGTGGGATGACACGTACTGACGGTCACCACGTTCAGTTTCACGTGTGATGTTAACACGTGCCGAGCATAATAATAATTTTGCGTATTATATTATATATTATTTAATGGCAGTCGCCACACTTGGTATCAGAGCTACGATTTCACCGTTTGTAGAGCACTCATTTTCATTAGTCACATAAATATGTAACATTGATATTCGATAATTTTTCTGATATTATGATATGTTTTGTTTTCAATTGATAATTCAGTTAATAGGAAAATAAAAAATAAAACTCATCTCCGGCTCTTTATATCATATGTCAGCCCGAAAACTACTGATACCATCAAGAAACTATAAGAAGAGTAGCAGTATGGCAGAGTCCTCAGATATTTTAGAATTCACGGCTATCCATCCCCAAAATAGTGATGAAGTCCATGAACTAGTAAATATTCCTGACACACCACTCTCGGTAGAAGAAGTAGAGGAAATAATAAATAATTTTGACTCAACCATTAAAGTTGAAGAAGAGGGCGCATAAGAGGAAGACCTATCGGAAGAAGAAGGCTCGACCCGTTTGAGGAAGAAGACCCGTTGGATGAAGACCCATTAGAGGAGAACCTGCCACCTGAGGCCACTTAAGGAAGACCCATTAGACATAGACCAAACCGAGAAAAAACCATCGGAGGAGGATCTAGTTGACGATGAATATTTTTGGACAGAAATGTTAATCAACGTCCCGGACAAGGGAGAGATGATAGAAAACCCGGGTGGGGATGAGAGGATGGAGAACCCGGGTGAGGGTGATGGGATAGATAACCCTGCAATAGACTTTGACTTAAATATCCTACCCCCTGAAGCAGAAGAAGCAGAAGCTGAAGCTGAAGCTGAAGCTGAAGCTGAGTGGGTTGATGGTGATAACGGTAAGGGAATAATGTGGTATACTGACCAATTACCGGAAATATGTGTGTTATGTGAGCAAAGAGGGTATTACTATTGTCAGTGCCCATGGTACATTGAAGCATTGCCAGAATTGTCTCCTTTGTGTATGCATGATGGGCACTACTTCTTCCAATACACGTTTAGAAAAATATTCCCTTAAAACGTCATTTTCAACCTTAAGAAAAGATGTGTGTGTTTTGTATAGTCAAGACTTGTGGCAAAATAGTTGTCTTGTCAAGTGTAGTCGCTACACTTCTTTTGTATGATGTAAATCGAGTCTTTTGGCTTGACAAGTGTAGAAGATATACTTCTTTTGTATAATGTACGAAATGGTTATAAATATATACTGTTAATTTACAAAAATTTTGTGTGAATTCAAGGTTGTTACAATCTACTAGTTCCCCAAAATGTCTTCTAACAAGGAAGTACAATTGTTTGACAATTCTGCCCAAGCCGAAAATGTTGCTCAATAGGTAGCAACACCTGAAAATCATACGGACAATTTTCTTAACCTAATGATTCAAAGAATGATTTAGCATATGCAGACTCAAGGGTTTCAGCCCAGCACTAGCCGGTTAAGTAACTCTATTGAATTGATTGAAAATAGTCATAGTGAGAAAGATAATTTGCTTAAGCGATTTAAAAAAATCGCTCCAAAGTTTTCTAGAGAAGATGGACCAGAAGCTTCTGAGAAGTAGACATTCGAAGTTGAGAGGGTATTTAAGGCACTTAACAGGTAAAAAATTAACAAATTGAGAAAAAAAATACCAAAGGTAATCCAATCAAATCAAGCCTACTAATCTGAAAGTCACTCACAAAAATAAATCACTTAAATCCATAATACAAGCCAAACATGGCAAGTAATTAATTTACCAATAAATCACACGCTCTTTAATAAAACACACTTCATGCACCAACCAATAAAATAGTCCAAAATAAAAATGACATTTATTATCATCAATCAATTATAATCCATATGTCAAGTATTCCCCATTAAATTACCAAATTTACGCCCAATACTATACGAAAAGGAAACCTAGCCGTAGAGGATATTTTCATACATATGGGCCAAAATATCTCGTCCACCAATAGTTTTAGCCCTAAATACCCAATGTAAAATTTAAAAATGGTAAAATTGAAAGAAATTTAAAATGGCAGGAAACAATTCACTAAAGCTCCTATCAAGTCACAAATTGTCAAGGGAAGCAAAAGCGGTAGGCCATTAAATTTATTCCAACTCTAGCAAATGCGTTATGATATTAATTAGGCATGAAAATAATATTAATCATATACACCTACTAAATAAAAATACCACACAAAATTTGCCAAATCCATAACACAGTTAATTAAGCATGAAAATAATCTAGAGTGTACATGCTCCTACAAAATAAAAACGGGGTGCAATAAATACAGTAACTATGCTCAACAAAGTATAATATATACCAAATATATCTTCACGAAAGTTCCAATTTAAGATCACCATCACACGAAAGTAAAACACAAGCACAGAAGATAATTTTGTCCACTAATGGCAAATTTACTCCCCCTAATTTACTTTTGAACCGAAATTCCCAATATACACATGGCAAACAACCACATTTATCAACATAACACCCAATAAATACAATTTCCAAGCCTCTAATGTCAAAATGGGTAACAAATTTACTCATCCTCATTTATTTTTGACCCAAATTTCCCGGTATACCCATGACTGACAACCACATTTATCAACATTACACCCAAAAAATATAATTTCCAAGCCCCTAATGTCAAAATGGGTCTTTTGGCGTTAAAAATTCAAACTTGGCCGGACTCTTTTTATATCGTATAGACTATAAAGCTCCCAAACTGTATCTCTTATAGAAACAAGTCTTGTGTTACTTATCTTCCTATTTTCACTCCATTTCTTCTAACTGACAAGTTGTTAATTACCACTTCACCGTTTACAATCATCAGTTTCTACCATTTACCCATTTTTGGAATAGCAAACGGAGATTACTTAGAGGGCGGCGCGTGGATGTGGACAGCGGACAGCGGACAGCGAACGACGGATGGAGGGGGGCCAGGACAAACGACTTCGCTCAGAATTGAAGTTGCCAGTGGCCTGCCGCTTCTACAAGGAGGGAGTCAAGGGACGGAGGGAAAGGTGGGGATAAGGGAGGGGAGGAGAGGGGATGTTGGTCATCAGGACGAGACGCAGGGAATTGCACTGGCCAATTGCACTAGGAAGAAGTCGAGGGACCAAGGGGAGGGCGTGAATGGCCGAGGGGAAGACAGGGAAGGGCCACGACGCAGGATGGGAGGTTGGAATGGAAGAGGGCCAGGACTGACTCTTCAGCTAGGAGGGGCAGAGGGAGGGGAGGGGGTCAGCAAAGGAGATGGAACGCCAGAGAGAAGGCTAGGAGGAGGCGGGCCGCGGCGTCTTCTCCATAAGACTGGATGGGTTTTAAAACCCAACGAAGCTGCCCAGCCTGGCACGAAAAATAAGTGGATTGAACCAGCCGAGCTGGTCTTGTTTTCAAAACACTGATATAAGTTGTGTTGTATTCCGGAAATGGCTTTTTGTTTTTTAATTATAAAGTTCTTGACATGCAGCTCTTATATAAATAAGTCTTTTGTTACTTATCTTCCTATTTCCACTCCATTTCTTTTATCTGACAAGTTATTAATTACTTAGCCTGATTCTCCCACTTAACCGCTTACAATCACCAATTCTACCATTTAACTATTTTTTTAATAGTTAATGGAGATTACTAAGCACTTTCATCATTAGCCACTCATTAAACTCACAACTAATGTCTGAGATAATTGCCCCAAATGGAGAGCCAATTGTATCCTATAAATAGTATCAAGGAGACCTGTATTGAAATATACTTTGGACAATAAGAAAATTTCTAAATTTATTAAATTTGGGTCACTATTCATCAAGGTTTTCTATAGTTGACCTTGGAAAGCGAAGGGTGGAAGAATCGGATGGTTCTAGAAATCACTTGTTGAAGTTTCAAATCAAATGGCATGCTTCAACGTGGATCAAGGTGATCTCTCCTTTCTTTTCTATAAATTTTTAAGTTTTTTTCTCTTAAATTTTTTGACTACCTAACCTTTAAATAGTCCATTAAGTAGGTTTAATAGTTTGACGTTAAAAAAGAATAAAATGTCTTCTAAAAAGGCTTAAATTGGACAACCAACATAAACAACGATTGATCATTTGACAAAACGATTGATCATTTACTATTTCAATTAAGGTACGATACTACTAGCGATCGATCATTCAATTTTTCGATTGATTGATAAACTCTTGGCTTATTTTAACAAAGACCAATTCAAGTGCTGATCAATTGATTGGTCATCTGTAAAGTGCAACAATCGATCTAATGTATAGTAAATTATTGTTTTACCCTAATTGGTCTAAAACTCTTAAATTCACTTAATTGACTCATTCTAAACTAAACTAAGTGAATTGTGTATATGTGTGCGTGCAAATTAACCTTTTATCTTCAACACTTTGTTTAGTCTTCAACCTTAATTGATAAGAACATATATGCCCCTATTTTTCAAGTCAATCAATTCTAAATCTGATTAACTATAACTAAATTTAGTTATACTCCTAAGACTAAAACCATGCATAAAGTTCTGACATTGTTTTTATCATCTAAATTAGCTAATTACAATACATATGCCTCATATGTTTTGTCAATCTCCCATTTTAGCTATTTTTTGACAAAACACTACATTATTGAAAATCAAATAAAAATTACAACTCTTGACATAGTGCATTGACTTTCGTATGAGTTGATAACACTAACACTTAATTAAGACAATTTGGAATTGATCTTGAAAAGCCTTATAAAAACTTGTACTTATCTTGCACACTTACAAATAAAATTATTTGCATAGCATTGTCGAAATAAGTATGAAAATAAGTACTTTAATCTTCATCAATAATTTATCCACCTTTTTTAACACAAATAGACAAAAAGTGAATTAATAATCAAAGAAAAATTTAAATAAAGGACATATAAGTTATAATAATCACTTTAAGACATGAAAATAAATCAACAATAAAATAATCATATATCTACTAAAGATAATCAGTTTCAAAATCATCCCAATGACTCATAGAACATAAAATGGACTGAAATAAGTTTCAAAACATGAATTGATGTTTAAGTGAAGTAGAAAATATATAAATCATCAAACATCTCTAGTAGGTGCATCATCATTATCTGGATACTCCCCTTCTCTATGTGGATGTGGAAATCTGTCACAAATCATCATCCTAATGTTTGCAAAACTTTGACGCATCTCATCCATCATGCTCTCACAAAATGAAAGAAACTTTGCATAAGTAACAATTTTGTCTGGATGATCAAATGGTCTCTCAGATAGTGGTGCATCTATCAGCATCTACTGCTCATCCTGATATGCTCCCTCATGTCCCCCTGATATAAATCATGCGTTGAACAACAACATCTATAGGTCCCATGCTATGGTACGCTCTGCTCTCGGGATTCTAAGGTGTACATAAGTGAATATCCAATATAGGATGTACAAATAAAGCAACATCTCATGAGTATGACCATATAAGAAGGTCATAATGTGTGCAATGATAATCGAAGGCAAATCAACTCCAAAAGACTTGGACGAAAGATAGAGCAGATGAGCCATAGTCCTATCTACTCTCTCCTTCCTCGCGCTCTAAATGTCACACCGAGCTAGCACAAGTAGCAGATGATAGCTTGTAGACACCGAATTGCTAGGAGTGAGATATCGAGCTATCTCCCACATGGTAATCTTGTCAAATGTCCAATCAAGTCATTGTCATATGAAAACTCAAATCCACCGAAGTTTTGATATTATAGAGGTCTTCTCTCACACTGAATCACATCAGCAATAATCCAAGGCATGACACGAATAGTTGTGCCTCTAGCAATTCCAATAAAAGCATCAACTTTGTCATATCTCAGTGTAGAAAACCACTGACGTACAAGGAGGGGGTACACTGGCTGATCCGTCATAGAGATCGACCTAAAATACTCCATCCAATAAGGTTGCACTTGTATCGACACGCATAGCTATCTGAATTGGCACATGAACCACATGCAGCTCACAATGAATCGGTCTAACCCTCTTCCCTAGCTTCTAAATGCCCTTGGATTACCAGATCCCAACCCAGTGGCCACCATTTGCGTCTTTGCTCTCCTAATCTAAATTTGTTTACAAATAAATAAATCCTAGGGCTAAACATCCCTAAGAAATAATCATAAGACACTTAGAATTTCAAAAAAACATTGAAATAAGCAATAAAAGTCAAATTTTAGAAATGTCAATGAAACCCTAAAAAATTTTGGTGACAAATTGACTTCAGATTTTGATAAATGATAAATTTCAATGTCTAGAACAAATTTCATAACTAGATCGAAGTCCAATTTTGATCATATAAAACTAATTTTAAAACATCCCCAATTTGGAGGGTGAACTTGAAACAAAAATAGAAAATTTGTGAAAACATAAACAAACATAGATCTAACTATATTAAACACTTCTAATGGTTCAAAAATCATTGAAATCGGCATTAAAATCACTAAAAATCAAAAGGATGGGTTTGGTTCATACCTTTGTCCTAGATGAATGCTTGAAATCAATGATGGAGGCTTATGCAAATTAATTCACGCAAATCTCGCCAAAGTTGCCTCACAACTCCTTTCCATACTCTTGTAGAGAGTTTTGAGTGAAATTGAGTGGTCATGAGCTTTGGCAATTTTTAAATTAGTCATTCATGAGCGAAAAAATCGACCAATGATTGATCGCTTCAACAGATGGATCGATCAAGTAATAATTCAAAATTTATTATTTAAAAATAAAAAATTCAAGTAATTCTAAAAAAAATCATAAATTATTTCAAAACATTTTCCATTAAAATAAGATTTTTCAAACCATTAGAACTCAAAATAAAAATAAAACATGCAATGTTGGGCTCTTTTTGATGTTTTTTCAATTAATTCTTTAGTAATCTAAGTACATCCGTGTATTATGTTCATTCATACCTTGCTTTAGACTAGACAAATCTAATTGTATGTAATTGTCAATTTATATTTCTTCTTTTTCTTCTCTTTTATCAAATTTAGAAGAAATTACCAATGTTTTAACTCATGTCTCTTGTAATTTTGAATCTCACAAGATCATAGTTTTTCAATTGAGACAAATTTGTTTAGACTCTAGTAAAGAAAAAGTTCTCATTTTTTAACTCACTTCAACTATAATCCGTGTACATTTTATCCTAAAAAGATAAAAAAATTAAAAGCTCATAAACAAATATGCCCATGCATTTTTTGAGTTATACTTGATGTCAAGTGGATGGGAGTATCGCACTAGCTTAGGCAGATCTAAGTACGTAGCCTTTCCTTATCATCTTTACAATGTTGATTTAATTGAATAAAAGATATTAAAGTAAATAAAACTTATAATCATTAAAACATATTAAATGAAATTTTTTTCATGAAATTCTAAATAGAAATTTAGTTTTAATTCTTCTAATTTGATTATTTAGACTCCACTAGAATTTAAATGCCTAAGTCAACTCATATCAAAGAATCCTTACTTGATCTATCTTTATAGAATTGACTTGAGTTTAAACATGATGTGTACATATTTTAAAAAATAGAGAATTTCAACATTAAGCAAAACAAAATCAAATTGATCTTCACTCTCCTTGTTATATCTTTCCCTTCATTATAGTATATTTGGTCATAAATTATAATTCTTTTCATCTTAAAAGAAAATTAATTGCTTTAATTCTTAAGACCTAAACATATCAAAAATAAAACCAAAGCAAATTGCAAAACAAGCAAAAATCAACATTAATTTTTTGTGTTTTTATATCATATTACATTTTTTGTTATTTTTTTAATTCAAAACCTATGAATAAATGACATATAAACAAAGCAAAAATGAAGTAAAATTAAAACATGTGTTGTACAAAATATTAAAATAATTAAATCAATGACAATCAAATCAATATCTTCATTTAGAGATGATAAGTTCCTTAGCTTTGCCTAACCAAGCTATTCTAAAGCAATCTAAGGTGTTTATGCTTACTCTTCCTAACTGATCAGTCAATGCATCAAGATCAATTTCCATCATCCATACTCTCTTCATTTCTTCTCATATACTTGGTGTGGTAGTTTGAGGATCACATGGGTAGGGGGCTTCTTCTCTTTCTTCTTTGACCTAGATTTGAAATGGTGACTATTTGGACATTCTTTTCTAGCATGGGTAACTCCATGACAAATGTTACATACACCCATAATTCAATAATATATTTTTGCTTCATTTCCTCTTGACCTAAGTGGGTTGGGCACTATCTTAGGTTGTTGATCACTCTCTTTCCTCTTCACAAAGATTGTAAATTTTGCTAAGGGGGTAGACAAGAAATTCCTAAAACCTAAGCTGATCTTATTGGTTTATCCTATGCTCAAAAAGGCCTCCAATGTCTTATTCCCACTCTTGAATCCATCTAATTTCTCTTTAGAGAACATAAGTTCTTAGACTTCTCTCTCTCATGTTCAAGGTCATTTCTAAGGTCATGCACTTCCCCCTTAAGCTTAATGTTCAACTCTATTAACATATTTGTCTCTTACGAAGATAACACTAACTCATGAGACTCTTCACTAAACCATCTTCCATCACACTTGCATGGAAGGTAGTATAATTACACAACTCTTCTTCCTTAGAATCAGAGCAAGTTGCTTGAAGCATTCTTCCTTTTTGTTTGTATCAAATCATTTGATTTCCTAGGTGTATCCTCAAAAGAACTATCACAGTTATTGTTAGGATAATCAGCAACGAAATGACCAAACTTACTACACTCAAAGGACTTCATGTTTATCCTATCTTATTTATTTTGCCTCTTTTATTTTATTTCCCCTTGTCTCTTCCCTAAATTTGACCCTTATTTTCAAACCTAAAGTTCTGTGTTTTCAAAAAATTTAGCCAACAAGAGTGTTTGCTTATCTTCATCCTTTGCTTCTTAGAAGGTGTTCAAAGCTTTAGACTTCTTGGATTCTTATATGTCCTAAGGGGGGCAGTTTGTTTTCCTTTAAAATTTTCAAACAATTCCTTTTTGTTTTCATCAGACTCCTCTTGCATCTCAAAGGCTCTTAAATTTCTTATGAACTCCTCAATGTTTGAGGTATCAATTTTCTTAGAGTCATTAAATGCAGTCACCTTAATCTTGAATTTGGAGTACAAGGACCTTAAAAATTTTCTCCCAACATGGGAGTCTAGTATAGGTTTTTTGTTATATCTAAACTATTGATTTATTAAATTGAGCTGAAGCATAGGGTTATAGTACTTGTAAGTACACAAGTGGATATAGTCTTGCAAGGTTGAATCCTCAATGATTCCCTTTGTCTGACTATCACAATGATTACAAAATAAAAGGAGTAAAGACAAATTAAGGGAGAAAGAGTAAAAGAATATTTAGGTAATAAAGACTTAAGAAATAAAAAAGATAAAACACTAAGGCATTGAGGGTCATTATAACATCTAGTAATGTTCTTCATGTGTCATGTTATCTCAGTTAAAATCGAATGAAGACTTTATCAAACTGGAAGACAAAAATATTAAAAGCAAAAACAAAGATAGGAAATACTTTGGATAAATAAAGGATTAAAAGAATTATTTTTTAATATTTCTATATATCAAAACTACAAAAGATTAAGAAGGAAGGCCTTCAAGCATTTTATGTATTAAGACCACAACAAGACAAGAACAATATTAAATGAACGTCACTTCAAATAACCAATACTTATTTTAAACCATTGATAAAATATTAATACAATTCCATTAAATTAGTACAAATCACATCTAGCCTTAACAAGAGGGCTTAGAAAACCATTACAATAAAACTTAAAACTCAAAATTACAAAAAAAGAGAAAAACAGAAGAAGAGAGCTCCAAAGAGGATGGGATGATGTTTTTCCCAAGTTCACCCCTCTTTTTATAGGAGTAGAAGGGGTCGCTTTTTAGGGAAATGTCCAATTATATCACTTAATTACTTCTTAATTGATTGCTTAATTAGTTACTTCTTTGACAATGATTGGATTGCAAATTAATAAAATAAATTATTAATTTATTTAACAAATAAGTATCTTTTAGTATTCCTCCATGTGTATCAGCCTCATTATATTTCCTTATGTGTATCAATCACAACCAATGAAAAGGTCCTCCATGTGTTAGCCTTGGGTTAATTGACTAGTTGTTCCTTTGCATGTCAGATTTAGCCCCTATATCTTCATAATTATGATTTTTGTCCTAAAATAAGTATTTTTTCCATGGAAATATAATTTTTAATGCAACCAGATTCATATCAATCAAAATTTTATATAGAATGATATGACTGAAATACTAAAGTTGTGTCAATCTGCCCAAATCAGCTTCTTCCCGAAATTAGTTCTCTTGATGCAAATGTAAAATCAAATGGGTCCACAAGGTTGTGTTCGACCATTCCATGTATGTTTAGACCATTAAGTGCCCATTGTTGACCCTTGAATAGCTTTTGGTAATTTAGCTTCACTTCCTCTTCCACTTAGATCCTATGGAAGCCCATTTAGACATGTAAACACAACGGAGTTCCAACTTAACTATTCAAAATATAAATAGCCCAAATAAGTAACGAATTAACATAAAATGGGATTGCAATTCAAATTTGTAAAAAAATTAATTAAATAATATGTTAGTGCATCAAATACCCCAACTAGCATATTGCTAATCTCTAGCAATCCATACGTTCAAAAAGAAAAATAATTAAAAAGAAAACAAGAAAACATGCCACTCTTGTAGGCCATTACAACTATATTTAGTAAATGCAACAAGATGTTAAACCCCCAACTTGCGCTAGTGGACGAGTTATCTCTCGTGAGGGTTTGCAGTGACTATACCCACAAAATTAAAAAAACCCTAAGGTTGCCTCCCAAGGAGCAACACCTACCATTGCTGGAGTTTGCTTACAATAACAGTTATCAAGCAAGTATCAAGATGACACATTTCAAGGCATTATATGGGCATCCTTGTCAATCTCCTCTTTGTTGGAGTGAGGTCGGAGAACATCTTCTTACCGGGCTCGAGATTGTGCAACAATTGGTGGAGAAAATTTGACTCATTCGGGAGACGTTGCAAATGGCACAAAGTCGGCAAAAGAGCTATGCAGACAAAAGGCGGAGAGATCTAGAATTCGATGTTGGTGATCATGTTTTCTTGAGGATCTCACCTTCTCATGGCGTTGTGCGTTCTAGCAAGAGAGGGATGCTATCTCCAAAATTCATTGGACCCTTCGAAGTCCTTGAGCGGATTGGGCCAGTGGCGTGTCGATTAGCTCACCTCCTCAGCTCATGAACATTCATGATGTGTTTCACATTTCTCTCCTTTGAAAGTATGAGCCAGTTTCATCCCATGTGCTAAATTTCGAGCCGTTGGAGCTAAGGGATGATCTATCTATGTTGAGTCACCAATGCAAACATTAGATAAGAAGGAGAAGACTCTTAGACACAAAGTGATCCCATTGGTGAAGGTCCTTTGGAAAAATTATAAGGTGGAAGAGGCAACATGAGAGCACGAGGATGAAGTCAAGGAAAAGTATCCTCACCTATTCATCGCTGGCCAATAGCAAATTTTAAGGACAAAATTCCTATAAGGTGGGTTTTTCGATCTATCTATTTTTAAGTTGATTTGAGTCTATTAGTTAATTTCAAGTAGGTTTAACTTTTAACCCTAATTTTTGGGTAGGATTTCTTGAGGATTGAAGCTCTTTCATGGATTCAAAGGCTTCATAGAGGTAAGAGAATTTTACCTTATGTGGTTTTCTTCATTAGATTTGCATGATTATGTGTTTATTTGAGTTCTTGCTTCATTTTGAGGCTTAATGGTGGTTTGTTAAAAACATGCGATTTATGGTTATTTTCTTGTGATTAAGCATGAAAATGAGTAGATCCATCATGTTCTAAGCTTAGATTGCACGTGATATGTATATGTTTTATTAACTATAGATAAACACATGATGCATAGGTGGCATGATTATGTGCTTATGGAATATGGGTACATCATGATATGCAAGTGGCATGGGTATATGTTTATGGAATGTGTTATACAACATGACATGCATGTGGCATGATTATGTATTTAGGGAATGTATTTTATATCATGATGCACAGGTGGCATAAGTATATGTTTATGGAATGTGGATTACAACGTGATGCATAAGTGGCATGGATATATGTGATTTGTCCCATGAAGAAAGGGTGTGGTGAATGAATATGTAATGAATATTATATTGATAATATATGTGATATTTTCATGAGTTTACTTTCGATATTAAAACCCTTATTGAGCAAAATCTCACCTCTCTTTGTTTTTGTAGTTTTGTTTTGTGGTTGCATGTCGTTTCATGCCGGTGCTTCGGATGGGCTCTACGTTGAGCATGAGGATGGTCACATTCATTGAGAGGGGCTATGGTTGCATAGGGTTATATTAGTTTGGTTCTACGTTATGTTAAACTTATACATTTGACATTACTTCACACTATGTTTAGCCATTGTTCGCTTATTTTTATGTGATAACTAAATAATGTGGGTTTATGTGGACTAAGACATTAATCAATAATCCTTTATATTTCTCTATTTGCTTTTGTACAAAGTGTTTGTGTGCTCACTTCGATAGGTGTTTTACCCAAGAATGGGTTAAATCTTCCGCATTTCCACTTAACTCATCGCACTGCGTACATTTTACTCCTTGGACCAGGCTCAAGTCAGGGCTAGTGTGTGCCGGGGTGTGAGAGTGCCTTGGCAATTCCTACTAAAACATTATCATCGTCCAAAAGAAGTGTCAAGTACCACTATCTGACAAGGCAGAGGAGGACTCGCTGATCTGTGATAGATATCGACCAAAAAGACTCCATCCAATATGGTCGAGCCTCTATCCACTCCATGG
The DNA here is from genome assembly GCA_035235625.1 of Saururus chinensis. Lineage (NCBI taxonomy): Eukaryota > Viridiplantae > Streptophyta > Magnoliopsida > Piperales > Saururaceae > Saururus > Saururus chinensis. The sequence continues at coordinate 15,342,115 of CP141150.1, forward strand.
CAGGTTGTAAGGGCACATGGACTATGTTATGCTCACAACCATTGGGTCTAACTCTCTCCCTTGCACTAGTAGATGTCCTTGGCTCCCCTAATCTTGATGCACTAGCAACATTTTACTTCTATGTTGTCCCTTTGTAAAGAAATAAACCTAGGGCTAAAGATCAAAATGCAGATATTTAAGTGGTCTCCTCTCACAATGAATCACCTCAGCGATGATCTATGGCATGACACGGACCTGAGTGCCTCTGGCAACTCCTACTTAAACATCTTTGTCGTCCAAAAGAATTGTCAACTACCACTGTCTGATAAGGCAAGGGAGGACTCATTGATCTATGGTAGATATCAACCTAAAATACTCCATCTAGTATGATTAAGCCTCTATCCACTCCATAGCAAGCTGTAAGGGCAGATGGACTATGCTATGCTCACACCTATTGGGTCGAACTCTCACCCTTGCACTAGTAGACGCTCCTAAATCCCTTGACCCTAATGCACTAGAAACCTTTGGCTTCTATGTTGTCCCCATCTAAATTAATTGCAAAGAAATAAACCTAGGGATAAACATCACTAGGAAATAATCATAAGATAGAATAAATCCTAGATTTAAAAAATAATTGAAATAATAGTAAAAAAACCCTAAAATCTTTTTGATAAGAAATGGTAAATTCTCAAAATCCCCAATTTTGAATGAAAAGTTAAAACTAAATCACAAAATTCATGAAATCTCCCAAACCAACTGTTCAAATCATTTGAAAATTTGTAGAAATATAGTTTAGACAATTCTAAACATTCCTATTGATCCAAAATCATTGAAATACTACTTGAAAACTGTAATGCTTGAGATTTTTCATTAATTTTCTTTAAAATACAAAGAAAATTTTTGGAATATAATGGCTGTAAATTGGGAAAAATGACAAAGACAAAACCTGTGAAAGTAGTTTTATAATTTAAATTGTCACACATCAGTTTTTCCTATACAAATTAAACGAAACATCCTTTGGCGCTACTTGAAAACAAACGTATGAAGTAAATTGCTATGATCATAAACTTTAAATACAAATATTTCCCAGACATCCATGAGTGCAAGTGCCATAATAGTCCACAGTCTAATCCAAATTACAAGTCCAGAAAGCATAAACACTTTAATTCTCATCCCACCAAATACAAGAGATCGCAGCACAAATAATAATCGCAATGAGTCGAGGATATACCTAAGTCAAAGTGAATCAATCCACCACGAAAACAACCATCCATCTCCAGGAGCTCTCCATCACAAACTTGCAAAAGCCAACAAATACCTAGTAAGGGAGTTATAAACAGTGAACTCAGTAAGTCCATACATGGATGTATTCATGAAACTCTTACATGAAGCAAGCATACATATAATAATCATCCACATATGAATACAATCATGTCAAATACATACTATCAAACTCATCATACACTTACACTTATAATCAGTCTTACCAACTTACTCGTACAATCATACGCTTATTTGTGAAACTTACACATCCTCGTACGACCTTACTAGTATAATCTTACACAACCTCGTACGACCTTACTGGTACAGTCATATTCGTCTTGTATGACCTTACTCGTACAGTCTTATTCATACGAACTTACTCTTACAATTTTGCTCAGAAACATACTCTTACAATCTAGCTCAGAATCATACTCTTATAGTTGTACTCAGAAACTTACACTTACTCAGAAATATACATACTCACTCATACAATCATACATATACTATTGACCACTGAAGCTCATACAACTAATATGCTCCAGCATCGAAATGGAAAGGAATGCCACTGGGGCATCACCTTAACCTCCGGGGAGTGACTAGATGACTTTTTTTGAAGGCAAGGCATACCAATGCTCATTGGCACATGATCAAACATATAAGATAAGTTCCATGATACTACTTACCTGGCACGCAAACATAAACAACCACACATTATGGATCATACAATTGCCCACACTTTAGGGGTCTTATAGTGCTAGAGCCACTCTTGGGCAGAATCATATAGAGCTCTCAACAGAGCATCAAATGTTAGTGCTTAATGCAGCACACATACCAAATAGAAAACAAACATCAGTCTCAATAGAGCATCAGACGCCTGGGACCTAAATACAACACATAAACAACATACTGCAATATAAACACCATTGCAAGAGATGAGAAATGTTTAGCCGATTCATTATTGGCTAGCTCAAACACGGTACTTAATCGGTCGAAACCCTCAAGTCTCAAACTCACAACGCTATCATTAGCTTTGCATATAATTCAAGTTTGATTTAAGTATGTTATGCGGTACAATTAAGCCATAAAAACTCTCAATCATATAGCGTTCCACTGATCAAATTGAAACTGAGCACACATACCAAATCGAAAACATACATTGATCTCAATAGAGCATCAGACGTCTGGGGCTCAATACAACACATAGACAACATCTCGTGGGATAAACACCATGTAAGACATGAGAAATGCTTAGCTAACTCATTATCAGCTAGCCCAAATATGGAACTTAATCCATTGAACCCTCAGGTCTCAAATTCACAACAATATCATTAGTTGTACTTATAATTCAAGTTTGAGTTAAGAAAGTTATGCGATACAATTATGCCACAAAAACTTTCAAACATACAGTGCTCCACTGATCAAAACTGAGTTCCTCATAGCCAACCCTAGTTATCATCCTCCTACTTATACCTCACTTATTATGCTTACATTTCACTTTATAATTTGTACACTATGCTTGTACAATTATGCAACACTCTTGCTGTCTAATAACCCTTAATGTACACTCCAATCCAAACCGATCTATTCCAATCCTTGCCCGTCAAACTTACATCCTTTGTCTTTCGTCATACGACCACACATGAACAACAAAACTATACCAAACCCTCTGTCACCTCTTACTGTGCATCACCCTCGCTAGTCATCACTAGCACACACATTGTCCACGTACGTTAGCTTACCAATGTACTCTCTAGCCATCACTAGCACATACATAGACATCCATACACGTAGCTTACCAACATACTCGCTAGTCATCACTAGCACACACATATCCCACATACATCAACCATACTTACAACTCACATGCATTTCAACATGGCATAATTTATCCTCTTATATCATGAAACTGAATCATGATTTAACATCCAAAACATTGAATCATATAATCCTAGCATGCTGCTACACATTGAAAACATGATATCATTAAATTACGAGTTCAAAGCTCCCTACCTCGTAATCCATGACATTAGATGGAGAACATAGAACAGTGGTGGCATCGACGGCAGAGTTGGTGGCCAAAAGCATTGCCAAGTTGAGAGAGCTATTGTCCAAAGTGTTTAGGAAGCACCGGAAGTACTCACGGACAAACGTGGTGTCAGAAGTCAATGCACAAAAAATTGCGATCCACGGCAGAACACTGGTGGCGGTAGGGAGAAAGGTTGTGCCAATAGAAATGGAAAGTGCAGTAAGAAGTCAAGGTGCACTCAATGGAGGTCGGACGGCGGCTAAGAAGTACTCAACTGGCTGTAAGACATTGAAATCAGCCTTGGACAGTACCCAACGACGGCGATTTTGTGTCAAGAAGGGCCCACATAAGGGTAGAGGGCATGGGGCAACACTCAAGGACTGAGGAGGTGGAGGAGGGTTTTGTGTCAACTCCATTGGCTGGCAAAGCCATCCGTTGGTCAAGCAGCGTGAAAGTTGTGCTTGAACCTTGAAACACATGCGTGGCCACATGCACATGTGTCCAAAAAGGGCCACTCTAGGGGTAGATGGGTCGGACGGTGGTGGCCCAAGGACCACAAAAGGGCAACTAAGCTAGGGCCAAGAGGTGGTGGCCGACCGAAACAGCAACATCACTGATCGCCACCCACAACCAACACATTTGGTGCAGGCAGTTGTGCATCTCGCAGGGTATAGGGCAAGGGGCAAGCGGCCCATTCTGGGCAAAGGCCTAATCGACCAAGTCAGGCTGGCCCTCACAATCGCTGAGTTGGGGTAGAGCCCATGATAGCCAAATGGCCCACAGCTCGCCAATGGAAATGACCCGAGATGCACCCAAAGTGTCTAACTGGGCAGAAAAATAGAGGAACATTGAGGTGGAGGTGGAACCACGCTGAGGGGGCATCGGAGGTCGATCCAGCCAGTCATGGAATGGAGGGGTAGTGGCCAATCTGAAACGGCTGATAGAGGCAATGAAAAAGTTGTTCGACGGCCAAATTCATTTTGGCACAGTGAGAACGAAATAAAACGGAGGAAAGTATCGGTAGCTCACAGGGGAGCAAGGGAAGCATGGCAGCAGCCCTAGCTAGCGCCTGTAGGTTCCTGGCAGCCAAACAAAGATAAGTCTAGTTGAGGGTGACAGCAAAGGGCGTCGAAATTGCCCTCTTATGGCCCAAAAACGAATTTAGAAGGTGAGAAAAAATGAGGAAAAGATCGATATCTCATGGAGGAGAAAAGAGGACATGGTGGCGATCCTAACCGGTACCAACAAACTCGTGGCTGTAAGGCGAAGTGGATCCCGACAAGAACTAATGAAATTCGACAATAGAGGAGGCCCCATGGAGCAACCAAAAACTCACTCAGGTCCCTCTCAAACTTACTGGATATACTGGAATATGTTCTAGACGTCTCAAACTTTCTTGACCGGTCATCGGTTTCCAAATTTTTATACCTTTTTTTTTCTAGTTATGTCCCCATCACACGTTAGCCCCTTGTTTACGCATCATATATCAAAAATTAGCGCCAAAAGTGCGTGTCAAGGCCTGTGGTCTACGACTAAGCCCCACACCCAACTCTACGGGTATAAAGATCGAGGTAAATACACAAATACAAATACACCGAAGCGTTACATTTTTCTTTGAAAATGATAAGAAAAATAGCAGGAAAATAACAAAAAATCTTTGAAAAATCAAGGACATTACATATTATGCTTACATTTTACTTTATAATTTGTACGTTATGCTTGTACAATTATGCAACACTCTTACTGTCTAACAATTCCCCAACATACACTCCAATCCAAACTGATCCGTTCCAATCCTCGAACTTACATCATGTCTATCGTCATACGCTTACACATCCACATTCAGTTCCATACCAAATCCTCTGTCACCTATTACTGTCCATCACCCATACTTCTGCCCACACACATATATACACATATCCATTACACAGGTGTATAGCCATCATACATATATACGTAAGTCCATCACACATACATATAACATATACATATTTCTATACATATCTTACCAACATACTCGCTGGCCATCACTAGCACACACACAATCCACATACGTAGCATACCCACATACTTGCTAGCCATCACTAGTACACACATATTCTACTTACATCAAATATACTTACAGCTCACATGCATGTCATATGGATTTCAATATGACATCATTTATTTTTTACATCATGCCAATGAATCATGATTTAACACCCAAAGCATTGAATCATATAATCCTAGCATGCTGCTACACATTCAAAGCATGTTATCATGAACTTGCAAGTTCAAAGTTCCCTACCTCATAATCCATGACGTTTGATGGCGAGCACACAACAGTCGTGGCATTGGCAGTGGAATTGGTGGTCAAACGCATTGCCTAGTTGAGAGAGCTTTTGTCCTAAGGGTTTAGGAACCGCCAGAAGTACTCAAGGCCAAATGGGGTGACACAAATCAATACGGCAAAATCCGCTATCCACGGCAGCACACTAGGGTGGCCGGGATAAGGGTCATCCCAAAGAATTGGCAAGTATGACCGGAAGTCAATGTGTACTCACTAAAAGTCCGCTAGCAGCTGAGAAGTACTCGGCAGGTCGTAAGACGTCGAAATCGGCCACAAACAGCACCCAACAACGGAGATTTTGAGCCATCGAGGGCCCACAAAAGGGCAAAGGGCATGGGGCGATGCTCGAGGATAGAGGAGAGATGGAGGGCTCTAGTGGTCAACTCAATTGTGATGGAGCCATCGAATGGTCAAGCAGCAAAAAAATGGTGCCTAAGCCCTAAATCGCACACGCAGATACATGCACACGCGGCAAAGAGGGCCACTCGAGGGGAATAGTGCTAGACAATGGTGACCCAATGCCCCAAAAGGTTGACAAGGCTAAGTCCCTAGTGGTGGCCAACAGAGACGACAACACTGTCGATCGCCACCCATAACCCAACCCAATGGTGCAAGCAGCTGTGCATCTAGCATGGTATAGGGCAAGGGGCAAGTGGCCCATTCCGGGCGGAGGTGTAATTGGGCCAAGTGGGGTTGGCCCTTGATCTCATCGATCTGGGGCAAAGCCCACGATGGCCAAATAGCCCATGACTCGTAGATGTCCATAACCCAAGATGCACCCAAAGCGTCTGACCGGGTGGAAAAATAGAGGAATAGTGAGGCGAAGTTGGAACCGTGCGGAGGAGAGGAGCGGAGGGGGCATAGGAGGTCAATCCGACCACACATGGGATGGAGGGGTGGTGGCCGATTGAAAATGACCCACGCAGAAGTCAAATAGTCGTCCGAAGGCTAAATTCAACTAGAAGAGTGAAAAACATGGGGTGACAAACTGGTGCGGTGGTTAGTATGGGTATAAAGACAGCGAGGCTGGGCTAGGGTGTTGGTCATACCTTTGCCAACCCAAGGATGGCTAAATGGAGGTGATTAGGAGGTCGGGCGATGACCGGAAACACACCGGTGTCTCAAAAATGTATAGGACAATGAGAAAAAGAAAAAAATGGAAAAAAACTGGCAGCTCATGGAGGAGCAAGGAGAGTATGGTAGCAGCCTGGCCAATACCAATGGATAAAGATAAGTCTAGCAAAGGGTGGTAGCAAACAGCGGCAAAATTGTCTTCCGATGGCTGAAAAAAGAATTTAGAAGGTTAGAAGAATGAGGAAAAGACCGGTACCTCATGGAGAAGCGAGGAGATGATGGCAGTGGTCCTAGCCAATACAAATTGACTCATGTCGGCAAGGCGAAGGGGTTCCGAACAAGAACTGGCAGAATCTAATGACGAAGTGACCGGAAACTCTATCAGGTTTCTCTCAAAAAATATTGGACGTTCCATGCTTCTAGACATCTGAATGTTTCTGAAACTCGATCGTTAGGTTCCAGATATTTATAATTTTTTCCATTTATGTCCCCATAATGTGTTAACCTCTTGTTTACGAGTTGTATATCCAAAATTTGTGTCGATAGCGCTTGTCGAGGCCCATGGCGTGCAACTAAGCCCTGCACCCTACTCTACTGGTGTAATACTAAGGTCAAATATGCAAATACAAATACAAATACGTGGAAGCATCACATTTTCTCGCCTAAAATGATAAAAAATTAGCAAAGAATCACTTAAAATCATAGAAAAGTTAAGGACATTACATTTTTCCCTCTTTGGAAAAGTTCGTCCCCGAAATTTCAAGATGAACTTACAACATACATCTGAAACAAGAAATACCTTGGGGTATCCCTCTCTCATATTCACCTTAACATCTCATGTCACCATCTCGGGAATATGATATTTACCACACAATTGACCTTTGTTATCCACAACTTACTTTACCACGAATGGATCTGACTGAAATGCTTTGCAACTCAAACTGCACATCACTTCGCCTCTGATTAGCATAACTCACTTATGAGTTTTAGAGCTGTATGAAGCCCTTGCCAAACTAACTTCAACTTGCCCACAATGTGACAAACAATTCACATTTGAGAATCTACATCTCACTAACATCAAACCAACATGTCAGCGAATCAAAATGTCCTTCGTTCAAGACATCTCAAGGTCATCCAAATGCAAGAATAAGTTTTTATAATAAACAAACTCAAAACAATGGCAAGTGCCATTCCAAAGAGCCCTTCAAAATTATTTTAGACTAATCATCGGTCAAAGGAAGGAAACCACAACTTCATCATTCAGTCCACAATTGTAACATCCCCGATTTTTTTATAATTTTTCTACATATTTTTGCTATTTTCTACAATTTTCTACAATGTTCTGCAAGTTTTGCTCATATTTTCGATGAAAAATTTTGACGCTTCGGTGTATCCGTATTTGTAATATTCATGACCGTAAGAGTCGAGAGTCGCAGGTCATGGGCCTCGATGCATGAAAAAAAAAATTGGCGCGAAAATCAGATGAGACACAGGAGAACAGAAATAGGAATAAAGGAAGGTTGGAAAAAAAAAGGAAAAAAAAAAGAAGAAAGTTTTTAATAAGCATCGGATCGGGCGCACCTCAGCGCGCCCAACCCGTGAACAGTGAAGTGGAGCTCCCTTCACTTTGTTTGAGCGGAGGTAGCACCGACGCTTGCCGCCGGGTTTCACCCAGCCGGCCTTGGCCCTGCAATGTCGTCGCCGCCTCCCTGGCCTGACTCTGCCGACCACCACCGCCTCTTCATCCCTCTCTCGGGTTTTGGCCTGTAACCCCATTTTTTTGAAAATTTCTTCCCAATCCGCTGCCATCTCTGCCTGCATGGCGTCGCGAAGGCTTCGCCCCAACCAATACTATCTCCGAACACCTCCATCCCAGCCTCCCCGCCGCCAGCCGCCGTTCTTTTCCTTCCGCCCCATTTCGGTTCGTGAACTGCTGTTTTTACCCGATCCGCCACCACCGCCATTGCATGGGTACCAAATTGCCGCCACAACTCCGCCCCGGCCAATGTGACCTCCGGCCACCTCTGTCCCGGCCTCAACGTCCCCGGTTGGCCGCTATGAGGTAAAAATTGTTTTGCCTTTATTTTTTTGGCTTTCTGTTCTTTACCTTGTGTGTTGCAGCCGCTAGCTGTGCCGCCGGTGGTCGGCCATCATTGACCGGCCTTTGGCCTTCTCCCGGTCCGGCGATGACAAGGATGCAGCCCTAGCAGCCGCCTCCCTCAGCCTCCTCTGCCCGATGCCGATCCGAACAAAATTTTCCCCCTTCCGTAGATTTTTGTCAAAAGTTTTCATTGCAGCCGTCGTTTGTTCCATTGGTGGCAAACCACTACGACTGGTTGTTGGCCATCCCCCGGCCCGGCGACGGCAAAACCGCCACCTAGGCCGCCACCTCACTCAGTCCCCTCAACCCTATTTCGATGTATTGTGAAGGAACTGTGCCGCTAATCTTCGGCTGTTGGCCTTCTCCCGGATAGGCAAAGGCAAGGCTGCCACCTTTGATTGAACCGCTACCTCTCCTGGCCTCCTTTGCATGTATTCTGCACTCATCAGATGCCCCTAAACATCGGGGTATGACTTTGACCGTTGTCGGGTGACCCACCCCAACCTAAGGCCAACCCGGTGTCCCGCCTGACGTTGCATGGACTTGGGTCATATGTCCTACCGACGTGGGGTTTGCCCCGTTCCAGTGACATCAAGGGCCAATAATTTTGGCCCGATTCTAGCTCTGACCCCCACTTTTGTTATGCAAGACCCAAAAACTTATGGGAAAGAGTTCCCAAATTTCAATTCCCGTTGTCCGCCATTGAAGGCTCGATCGATGTTGTACCCATATCTTCCACCGTAAGTCATGCCTGATACACGATTGTTCGTACGATGATTTGGTTGTAGGTAGCATTTAGAAATGACGCCACCTTTGTCAACCACCTACACCAGGCCTTGGTGCCTCAACGAGTGTTTATGGAATGACACTACCACTAGGCTATATAGCTGTTAAAGCCCTCCTTGTCTCTCCTGTATCCATGTGTACGCAAGCAAGCCTCCGCCATCATGTGAGGCTTCAACGATATGGAATTGTTGTCATTGGATGTAGTCCGCGGTCAATTTTAATGTTTTGTGGCCAACCAAGTGTTTTAAACTGTTGACCGACCTCCAATCAGTTACCCCCATTTTGTGGTCGCTTTTGCCATTTCTAGTGGCATGACCTTATGTCTGGCCGCCTTAGTGCGCCCAATCTTTGCTTTGAGTGAAATTAGTCTGACTTATCGAGATTAATTCTAGCATCTATGAAACTCCTCAGAACAACAATGACTCTCTCAGTGCGATGTTTTTGGCCGCCTATTCCGCTATCGACGTTGTCATCGTCGTTTGCTCACCATCAAACTCCTGTGGATTACAAGGTAGGGGACTTTGAACTCGTAATTTCATTATAACATGCTTTGATTGTGTAGTAGCATGCTAGGAGTTTATAATATAATGTTTTGCATGACTATGCTGATTATAAAAGCATGTTGTATGTATGTGAATTGTGTGTGTATGTTAATGAAGACTAAGGGTACATAGTAAGTTGCTATGAATCGTATGTATATGAGTAGAGCATGTGATCTTCATTGTGGACTAGTGGTATGTGATTGATGGGCACGAGTACAAGTGTTTGATTGTAAGTTTGGCGATGGGGTACTTTGTGGGCTATGACGTGGAAAATGTGATTGTATGTCGGGCAAGGAAAGACGTATGATTGACAAGTGAAGGTTAGATTTGATGAGATTGAAAAAGTAGTTTGGATTGAGTCGGGTGGCACGTTGGAGCAATGAGCAGAAGACGTGAGCAATGTAAGGATGTGGAAGATTTAAGGTTCTTAATATCAGTGGGAATTTGTGAATTAGCGAAAGTGGACAACATAATTATACATGTATAATGTACATAATATGAATTGTAATGAAAGAATAATGAGTAAGGAATTAGTAAGGGTTTGATGACAGGGCTTAGGTCAAAAGGGTCTCATTTGAGGTGTTCGAGTAAGAAGATTCAGTTTCAAGGCGGATGGTGTAAGTTGTAAGGCCATAAGTGTATGATGGTAAGATTATCAGTATGGAATTCGAGTTTAAGTAAGGCTATGCAGAGATCGGTAAGGTTGTAAGTGTAAGGGTGGGGGATGAGTTAAGTAAAGAATGCTACCTTTATAGATTGGAACTTTTGAACGGACGTATTTCTAGCCTTGTTGGTTGAAGAATGTAAGACGGAAGTAGTTCTGAACATAATTGTACATGCATAAGTTACCTAATATAAACTTGAATGGTAAGTCACTTTAATTTGATAATGATGTGAGTTTAAGACTGAGGGTTTCGAAGGATTAAGTTCTATTTTTTGCCAGTCGATAAGTAATTAACTGAGCATCCTTCCTAGTCTAGCCATGGTGTTATCCTGCGGGATTTAGTCTTGGTGCTGTATTTTGGCCTAGATTTTTTATGCTCTGTTGAGAGCACTGTAAGTTTCCGCCCTTCGTGGGTTCTATATGTTTTCTGCCTATATATGGCACTGTATGTTCTGCCCAAGAGTGGCACTGTAAGATTTTTGCCCAAGAGTGGCACTGTATGTTTTTCTGCCCTCAGTTGGCACTATATGGCCCTTGTTGGCATTGTATGGCCCCAGAGAGTGGGCATTTGCGCACTCAGGTAAGTAGTATCATGGATTTGCTCTTACCTGTTTGATCTTATGCCCCATGAGCATAGGTGTGCCTTGCCTTCTGAAAAGTCCATGGTATCTAGTTGCTCCCCGAAGGTTAAGGTGACGCCCCAGTGACATTCATTTCCTTTCCGACGCTGGAGCTTATTAATTATAATGAGCTTCAGTTGTCGGTAGCATGTGTGCGATAGTAAGAGTAAGTTGTATATTTCAGACTCTAAGTTGTATGTGTAAGATCCAGAGTAAGTGCAAGCTTCCAAGGAAGATGTAAGAGTACATTTATGTGTGAGAGGAAGATTGTAACATCCCGGATTTTTATTACAACTTTCTGCTATATTTTCTGATCATTGCGGCGAGAAATTGTGACGCTTCGGCGTATTTGGCTTCGGTATTCATACCCGTAGAGTCGGGTCTCGGGTTCATCGTAGGCCATGGGCCTGGATGCGCGTTCCGGCGCGAAAAATTGACAAAGAATGAAAGTGCAGAAATAAGGGAGAGGAAAGGAAAAAAAAAAAGAGGGTAAAAAGGAAAGGATCGGGCTCGGGTTCGGCCGAGCCCAATCCGGAATCCTTTGGAAGATGACCCCCCCCCCCCCTCCTCTCCGGCTTCACTTTGCTCCAGGGCCGCCGCCACTGGCTCCGCCCCAGTCCAGCGACGGTAGGGGGCCACTGCCCCGGCCGCCTACGGCCGCGCCGCCTCCTCCCCCGGTGAGCCCTCTCCCTCTCTATATTGTATTGTTCCGCCGCCGCCACGGGCCGGCAAGGCCTGGCCGGCTGGCTATGGCCCCGCCTTGGGCCAGCGTCGGCGGGAGGCCACTCCTCCCGGCTCTAGGGCCTCCGCTCTGCCACCCTGTCCCCGTTTCCACCTTTGCCCTGTCTATCCGCCGATGCTCTGTTTTGGTGAAACAGAGACCGGTGGCGGCGATCCACCACCGATCAGACCTCCGTCTAGCCCATCTTGGGCTGGCGACGGTGGGACGACACCCCTCCCGGCCCCACTTGGTCCCCTCCGCCGCCCACTCGTTTTCCCCCTCTCTGCTCTGTTTTCGCCGCCTCACTGTTTTGGTGAAACAGTGGCTGCCGACTATGAGCCACCGCCGACCGGATCTCCCTCCAGCCTCGCCTTGGTCCGGCGAAGGCGATGAACCACCCCTCCCAGCCCAGTGGGCCTCCGCTCCGCCGCCCCATCCCATTTTCGCCCCTTTGGTCACCGATTCCGCCGCCACCGTTAGCCGGTGAGGGCTGGCCGACCGCCCACAGCTCCGCCCCGGCCGGCGACGGTGATGGGCACCCCTCACGGCCCTAGTGACCTCTGCTCCGCCGCCCCATCCATTTTCCCCCTCTCTGCCCTGTTTCGCCGATGCACTGTTTTGGGTAAACAGTGGCCGCCAGCAGCCATCCATGGCCAACCGGACCTCTGTCTGGCCCTGCCTGAGTCCGGCGAAGGCGGTGGACCACCCCACTTAGCCCGGTTTAGCCTTCGTCCCCTCCATTCCACTGGAACGAGATTTGTCGCCCGCCGGTTGATGTGCTCGTCCACAGAAACCGAGCCTTTGCTCCTCACTATGCTAATTGTCCGGCGTGTCGCCGCTGACTTTGGCCGTCACCTTTGGCCGGAGATAGCTCCTCCTGGCCGCTAGGGCCACGACAGAGCCGGCCAGAGCCGTTGATAACCCCTGCTCGTCGTTGTGCCCTTAGGGTTTTACACCCATTTTGGGCCACCGAGCGTTGTTGGATGTCGAACACCTCTGAACCTTCTTGTTTGGCAGGTCTCAGCCTAGAGATGGCTGGCGCCCTAGTGCGGCACCCGCCCCTCTTCTTCAGCAAGAGGCAGGTTCCCCCTCTGCCGATGATATGTGTTTGACCGCGCCATTCAGAGCGCCACTGTCCTACCTCCATCGGACACCGTATGGCTTCTAGTCGGCCTACCTTGACATGACAATGGCAAAGGCCATCTTCGTTGGTCACCACCCTTAGGCATGGCCCTACCGCCCTTCCGAGCTTTGGGCCGACACCGTCTAGCCCTCTCCCCCTCCCTTTGGCCGCGTGTGCAAGTAGCCACACATGTGGGTTAGGGTATTGGTGCCGCTTTGGCACCGCCCGACCGTTAGATGGCTTTGCCATCATCTGGAGTTGACATCGGAGTCCTCCATCACCTCTCCTCCGTCCTTGAGTGTCGCCCACACCCTCTGCCCTTATGTGGGCCCTGGTAAACACGAAATCGACGCCGTTGGGTGCTGTCCACAGCCAATTTCGATGTCTTGTAAGCGGTTGAGTATGGTTCAACCACCGGTCGAATTTTAGTGTGTACGCTTGGACCTTCGGTCGCACCTGCCACTCATTGGCACAACCTTCCTCCCGGCCTCCTGTAGTGTGCCACCGTGGATCACGGATTTTGTTGCGTTGATCAGTGTCACCCCTGTTCCGCCGTGAGTAGTTCCGGCGCTTCCTAAACCCTCGGGACAGCAGCTCTCTCAGCTAGGCAATGGTTTTGACCGCCACCATCGTGTGCTTGCCATCAAACGTCATGATTACGAGGTAGGGGAGCTTGAACTCGTAATTTCATGATAGCATGCTTCGAATGAGTAGCAGCATGCTAGGCTTGTATGATTCCATGTTTTGGATATTAAATCATGACATGTTTGCATGATGTAAGATAGTGAATTATGCCACATTGAGATACATGTATGTATGTGAGTTGTAAGCATGTTTTATGTATGTAGAATTTGTATGCGCTAGTGATGGCTAACGAATATGTTAATGTGCTCCGTATGTGTATGATGTACGTGCTAGTGACGACTAGCAATTGTGAGTAAGTTACGTATGTGGGCTGTGTGGGCAGAGTTATGGGCGACAGACGGTAAGAAGTGGTAAGGGTTTGATACGAAGTTGGATGTGGATTTGGATGTGGAAGCGTGTGACAATGATGGCGGACGTAAGTTTGACAGGCAAGGAGTGGAGCAGATTGGTTTGGTTCGGTTTGGAGTGTACGTCAGGGGTTCGGTAAGTAAGTGGACTTAGGCTTGGAGCCTTATGAGGGTTTATTAGACAGTAAGAGCGTGCATAATTGTACAAGCATAACGTACAAATTATGAAGTGAAAAGTAAGTATAATATGTGATGTATTAAGTAAGAGAATGATAACGGGGATTTGCTATGAGGAGCTAAGTTTGACGATGTAAGTAAGATGTTTTGACCGTAAGGTAGATGTCAGGGGTTGTATGATTACGTAAGGATTTGTGTACAGTGAGGTATGTGTGACTTGGACGGGTAAGTGAAGTCTGCTGCCCCGACGAACTAAGGTTTCGATCGGGCTCAGCTTCGGTTTGATCAGTCGAGGACTGTGAGTTTGTGTGATTGTATCGCATAATTTACTTAATTCAAACTTGAATTATAAGAAAGCTAATGATAGCGTTGTGAGTTTTAGACCTGAGGGTTTGACAGATTAAGTTCCGTGTTTGAGCTAGCCGATAATGAGTCAGCTGAGCACTTCTTGTGTCTTGCCATGGTTGTTATCCTGCGGGATGTTGTCTGTGTGCTATATAGAGCACCAGATGTCTGATGCTCTGTTGAGAGCAATGTATGTTTTGTTTTGGTTTGTGTGCTGTATTAAGCCCAGACGTTTGATGCTCTATTGAGAGCGCTGTAAGTTTCCACCCTTCGTGGGCTCTGTATGTTTCTACCTATAGATGGCACTGTATGTTCTGCCCAAGAGAGGAATTGTATGTTTCTGCCCAAGAGTGGCACTGGCACTATAAGACCCATTATGGTGGGCAATTGTATGGCACTATAAGACCCCTTATGTGTGGGCAATTGTATGACCCCTTATGTGGGTGTATGTTTGTGCGCTCAGGTAAGTAGTATCATGGATCTACTCTTACCTGTTTGATCCTGTGCCCCATGAGCATAGGTGTGCCTTACCTTCGGAAAAGTCCATGGCGTCTAGTCACTCCCCGGAGGTTAAGGTGATGCCCTAGTGGCATTCTTTTCCTTTTCGACGCTGGAGCTTATTAGTTGTAATGAGCTTTAGTGGTCGATAGTATGTATACGACTGTAAGTGTATGTTTCGAGTATGAATGTAAGGGTAAGAGTAAGAGTAAGAGTAAGAGTAAGTGTATGATTATGAGTATGAGCACGACTGTAAGAGTTTGAATATGAGTTTGACAGTAAGTGTAAGACTGTACGAGTAAGGTTGTACGAGTAAGTGTAAGATTGTACGAGTAAGGTCGTACAAGTATGTGTAAGTTGTATGAGCTAGCGTACGATGGTATGAGTATGTTTGTAAGACACTGATTAAGGGTGTTTGTATGAGTTTGGTTTCATGATATGCTACACATGATTAGTTGCTTATGAGCATAATTGTTATATGTTGTTTGCTTCATGTTGAGTGACATGACGCATGTATTTATGAACTTATTGAGTTCACCATTTATGGGATTTCCCCTACTGAGTATTTTCCTACTCAGTAGGAAAATACTCACCCTACTATTTTTAGCCCCGTGGTTCGGGAGGCTTTTGTAGGTTGTGTTGGAGAGCTCCTGGAGATGGATTCTCATTTCTACGGTGGATTGTTTCCCCCTCGACTCAGGTATTTTTGACTCAATGAGAGTATATTTGGTGCCACGATCTGATGTATTAGGTGAGATGAGATTTAATTATTTGTATCTTCTGGACTTTTAATTTGGATCAATAGTAGACTGTTTATGGGACTTGTACTCGGGGACGCCTGGGAGTTATTTGTATTTAAAAATCCATGATCATGGTAATTTAGTCGTACGTTTGTTTTCGAGTAGCGCCTGAGGATATTTGATTTGGCGGTATGATGTTTTAACTGTATGATGTTTTAAATTATAAACTGTTTATACAGGTTTTGATTTCGTCACTTTTACTCCGATTTATAGTTGTTAAATTGAAAAAAAAAATTCTGTGAATTTTAAGGAAAATGTATGAAAAATCTCGGGCGTTACAAAGATTGCACGAGTAAGGTCGTACAAGTAAGTTTGTACGAATAAGGTCATACGAGTAGGTGTATGTTGTAAGTGTAAGCATACGTTTGTATGAGCAAACTGATAAGACTGATTCAGAGTGTAAGTGTTAGAGCATGTTATATGAGTAAGTGTAAGTTCAGCTTGTACGATGATTTGTATGCATGACCATATTTATGTTTCTTATTCTGTTTGCTTCATGTGTGATTGCATGGAAGCATCTTTATATGAACTTATGGAGTTCATTGATTTATTTTTCCCCTACTGGGTATTTTCCTACTGAGTATGAAAATACTCACCCTATCTTTTTAGCCCCTTCGTCCTATCTTTTTAGCCACTTCGTCCGAAGGCTTTTGCAGGTCGATCGATAACTTTTTGGACTAGACCTCTCCCCGTGATGGACTATCCTTCCTCGACTTGGAGTGCAACGAAATTGTAGTGAGGCTATGTAGATTTTAGTGCCACGATCTCATATATTGGTTAAGGTATAAAAACTGTATTATTTTCTAGACTTGTGTACCTATATATGAATCAGAACACAGACTATTGAAGAACTTGTACTCAGAAAGGCCTGGGATGTATTTGTCTTTAAAGACCATGGCCATGGCGAGTTTTCTTTATATGTTTTCGTTTTGGGTCACGCTTGAGAATTTTAGTTTTGTGGTATGATGAATTAATATACGAAAGTTGTTTTCACACATTTTGAATTTCGTTAATTAATTTGATTTACATCCGTGTTTTAAAAAAGAAATTTTAGTAAAATTTTAAAATAAATGTGTGGAAAAACCTCTGGCCCGGCAACAATGACCTGAATGGTCTCATGCCTCATCCGTGAACAAGGCAACTTACAACAAGTAAAGTATCTGACAACACATTCACTGATGCCCCTCTTCATACTATTCAACAAAAACTACAGTCATCATATCAATACCAGCAACAGGGTGTTGATGAGTCCAAATGACATCCTTCAAAACCCGTAATTATCATACTGAGTGCACGAGGTTGTCTTAGGAATATCCTCAGCACAAACCCTAAGTAGGTGATAGCCAAACCTCAAGTCAATCCTTGAAATATCTTGCCTGACCGTAACTTATTGAAAAGGTCATCCAACCTGAGCAAGAGACATAATCTTAAAAGTTGCTCAGTTAAACATACAGCATTGATGCATAAATGTATGGATACAACCTACTTCTTCACCCACTAAATCGAGTGTACCCTCAAGACCATACTCTTGGTCAAATAATTCCCTTAGCCATAAGTTTTGCAAACTCATCGTTGAGTTCGTTCCACTCTAGCAGGTCATCCCGCACGATATCCTAGAGGTACATAGTGCACTAAGCACTAACTCAACAAACTCCACCATTCTCTTAGGCAAAAATCTAGGTAAGTCATTAGGGAACGTGTCCAAAAAATTCCAAACAATGTCTAGCTCTTCTAGACTAAATCCCTTAGACGACTTCTCAAACAACCCATCAAAAGGCTTTGCAACCTTTAGTCGTGCATTGCCTAACCTTAACGGTTCACCCAAAGCATAAATCTAACCATTTTGAAACACCCTAGATACGACATTCAAACCTTCATGGCACACAAACATCACTTGTTTCTTATGACAATCTACCACTACTCTCTGAGCAGTCAACCAATCATCAAATCCACAATGAACTCACACCTTCCTTCCCAAAATCTTAAGTGAGAACCAGAACACTCACAAGTGTCGAAATAGTTACCTCAAAGGCCGTCCACAATCTTGGAGGCTCAAAATCTTCCTTTTAACCACTCTCAACCACGAATCTCCGGAAGGAGGCAAAAAGATTCTCATACTCCACCACTTACAAACTCCCTTGCCTCTGGAAAAAGAGATTTCAAATCCTTCCAACAACAAAGGTCACAGAAATGTTAACTCATTCAAACAATGTACGACCAAACCAAACATCCTCATGCGCTACTCGAAAACAAACGTACGAAGTAAATTGCTATGATCATAGACTTCATATACAAATCTCTCTTAGTCATCCTTGAGTGCAAGTCCCATAACAGTCCACAATCAAATCCAAAGTACGAGTCCAGAAAGCATAAACACTTTAATTCTCTTCTCACCCAATACAATAGATCATGGCACAGATAATACTCGCAATGAGTGAAGGATATACTTGAGTCAAAGAGAATCATTCCACTACGAAAATGAGCATCCATCTTTAGGAGCTCTCCAAACTTGCAAAAGCCTCCTGAACAATGGGGCTAAAAAATTGGGTATTGAGTATTTTCATACTCATTAGGAAAATACTCAGTAGGGGAGCTCTAAACAGTGAACTTAGTGAGTCCATACATAGATTCATTTATGTAACTCAAATATGAAGCAGGTAGGCATATAATAATCATGCATATATGCATACAGTCATGTCAAATATACACTTTCAAACCAATCATACATTTACAATTTTAATCAGAGTCTTACTAACTTACTCTTACAATCTTACGCTTACTCATAAAAGTTGCACATCCTCATACGACCTTACTCGGATAATCTTACACATCCTCATACGACCTTACTCATATAGTCTTACTCATACGACCTTACTCGTACAGTCTTACTAGCACGACCTTACCCGTATAGTCTTACTCATACGACCTTACTCGTGCAATTTTGCTCAGAAAGATTCTCTTACAGTCTTGCTCAGAATCATACTCTTACAGTCGTACTTAGAAATTTACACTTACTAGAAAACATACATATTCACTCATACAGTCGTACACATACTAACGACCACTGAAGCTCATTATAACTATTAAGCTCCAGTGTCAAAATGGAAAGGAATGCCACTGGGGCATCACCTTAAAATCTGGGGATTGACTAGATGCCTTTAGCATTTTTGAAGGCAAGGCATACCAATGCTCATGGGTGAATATATCAAACATGTAAGAGCAGTTCCATGATACTTCTTACCTGAGCACGCAAACATAAATTACCACACATTAGGGGTCATACAATTGCCCACACTTTAGGGGTCTTATAGTCCCAGTGCCACTCTTGGGTAAAAATCATACAATGCCACACTTGGGAAGAATTATACAACACCACTTTTGTGTAGAAATCGTACAATGTCACTCTTGAGAAGAATCATATAGAACTCTCAATAGAGCATCAAATATCTATGCTTAATACAACACACAGTCGAAATCGAAAACATACATTGCTCTCAAGAGAGCATCAGACATTTGGGGACTAAATACAGTACACAGACAATATCCTATAGGATAAACATCATGGCAAGACATGAAAAATGTTCAGCCGACTCATTATCGGCTAGCTCAAATACGGAACTTAATCAGTCGAAATCCTCATGTCTCAAACTCACAATGCTATTATTTGCTTTGATTATAATTCAAGTTTGATTTAAGTATGTTATGCAGTACAATTATGTTATAAAAACTCTCAAACATACAGTGCTCCACTGATCAAACCAAAATTGAGCCTTATCTAAAACCTAGTTCGTTAGGGTAGTAGACTTCACTTAACCCATCTATCTCATGATCATAACTCACCATACACCAAAATCTTACATATTCATACAATCTCCGCCATCCACCTTATGGCTAACACATCTTACTTGAAAGTCTTCAAACTGAGTTCCTTAGAGACAATCCTAGTTATCACCCTCTTACTTATACCTCACTTATTATGCTTATTTTTCACTTTATAATTTGTACATTATGCTAGTACAATTATGTAACACTCTTACTGTCTGACAATTCCCCAACATATGCTCCAATCTAAACCGATCCATTCAAATCCTCACCTGTCAAACATACATCCTCTGTCTTCCATCATACGCTTACACATCCACATTCAATTTCATACCTAACACTCTATTACCTCTTACTCTCCTTTGCCCATACTTCAGCCCAAACAAATATATACACAAATCCATTGCATAAGTGTGTAGCCATCATACATAAATATATCCATCACACATACATATAACATACACAGACTTCCATACATAGCTTACCAACATACTCACTAGCCATCACTAGCACACACACAATCCATATATTTAGCTTACCCACATACTCGCTAGCCATCACTAGCGTACACATATTCTACATACATCAAACATACTTATAGCTCATATGCGTGTCATATGCATTTCAATATGACATAATTTATCCTCTTACATTATGCATTGAATCATATAATCTTAGCATTCTTTTACACATTCAAAGCATGCTATCATGAAATTAAAAGTTCAGAGCTCTCTTACATCGTAATTCATGACGTTTGATGGCGAGCACACGATGGTGGTAGCGCCGGCGGCGGAGTTGAACCATTGCCTAGTTGAGAGAGTTTCTATCCTAAGGGTTTAGGAAGCACTAGAAGTACTCTTGGCCAAATGGGGTGACACAAATCAACATGAAAAAATCTATGATCCACGACGACACACTACGGTGGCTGGGATAAGGGTTGTGACAAAGAATTGGTAAGTGCAATCGGAAGTCGAGGTGTACTCTCTGAAGGTCGGTCGACAATTGAGAAGTACTCGGTAGGCCACAAGATGTAGAAATTGGCTGCGAACATCACCCAACGACGGAAATTTCACATCATCAAGGGCCCACAAAAGGGTAGAAGGAATGGGTCGACACTCAAGGATGGATGAGAGGTGGAGGGCTATAGTGGTCACCTCAATGGTGATGGATACATCCGATGGTCAGGTGGTGCAAAAGCGGTGCCTAAGCCCTAAACCACACACGCTGCTACATGCACATGTGGCAAAGAGGGCCACTCGAGGGGAAGAGTGCCAGACAATGGTGGCCCACAAAGGTTGGTAGGGCCAAGGCCTTAGTGGTGGCCAACGGAGACAACAACACTGCCAATCGCCACCCACAACCAAACCCAATGGTGCAAGCGACTGTGCATCTAACATGGTATAGTGCAAGGGGCAAGTGGTCCATTCCGGTGGAGGTGTAATCGGCCAAGTGGGGTTGGCCCTCACTGTCATCTAGCCGGGACAGAGCTCACAATGGCTAAATGGCCCAGGGCTCACCAATGGCAATAACCCAAGATGCACCCAAAGCATATACCAGGAGGAAAAATAGAGGAATAGTGAGGTGGAGGTGGAACCGGGCGGAGGATGTAGTGGAGGGGGTATAGGAGGTCGATTCGGCCACACATGGGATGGAGGGGTGGTGGCCGATCGGAAACGACTCACGGAGAAGACAAACAGTCGTTCAAAGGCCAAAAATGACTAACACAATTAAAAACATGGGAGGGCATCACTCTTACGGCTAAATATGGGATGACGGACTGGTGTGGCGGTTAGCATAGGTATAAATACAGCGAGGCTGGGCTAGGGTGGTTGTCATACCTTCGACAACCCAATGACGACTAAAAGGAGGTGATCGGGAGGCTGGATAACAACCGGAAACACACTGGTGTCTCAAAATTGTAGTGGGTAGTGAGAAGAACAAAAATGAAAAATGTACCAACAACTCATGGAGGAGCAAGGAGAGCATGGCGACGGCCCTGGTCAGCGCCTATGGGATCCTGGAGCCCATACAAAGATAAGTCTAGTGGAGGGCGGTAGCAAACGGTGGCAAAATTACCCTCCAGTGGCCCAAAAATGAATTTAGAAGGTGAAAAAAACTGAGGAAATGACCTTTACCTCATGGAGGAGCGAGGAGATGGTGGCGACAGTCCTAGCCAATACCAACGGACTCATGTCAATAAGGGGAAGTGGATCCCGGCAAGAACCGGTAGAATTCGATGACAGAGGAGGTGAGACAGGGCGACCGGAAACTCTCTCGGGTTTCTCTCAAAACATACTGCACTTTCCATATATGCTTATGGACGTCTCAAAAGTTTATGGAACTTGATCGTTGGGTTCAAGATATTTATATTGTTTTTTTTAATTTATGTCCCCATTACACGTTAAAATCTTGTTTATGGGTCGTATATCCAAAATTTGAGCCGAAAGTGAGTGTTGAGGCCCACATCCTACGACTAAGCCCCACACCCAACTCTACGGGTATAATACTAAGGTTAAATATGTAAATATAAATACGCTGAAGTGTCATAATTTCCCACTAAAAATGATCAGAAAAATCACAAAAAATCGTAGAAAAATCAGGGACATGACAAAAATCACTAAAAATAAAAAATGGAGGTTCAAAACATACCATAGTCGTGGGTAAAATCTTCAAAGCAACGACAAAATCCACTGTATTTTCATGCAAAACATAGCCTAATTGCCTTATCTACCACTTTTGCAACTCTCCGAAGACTTTGGAGTGAAGTGAGGAGGTTCAAAGGCTTCGACCAATTTTTAAAACAATGCTTTGGTGAGGAAATACAATCAATAGTTGATTGAAATAAATCCTATTTTTTATTTCCAAAAATTAAGAAATATAAAAAAATTCTAGAAAAATTCCAATAAATTACTCAAATTATTTCAAGACATTATCCAACCAAATAAGTTTTTAATGACAGTTAGAACACAAAATATTTTAGCCATTATTTTGTATCTCTCCAAAAAGATGTGAACACTTTTTGGTATCTATTTGATTAGAGAAAAATTATATAACATTGATATTCTAGGTATTATATGTAAGCATTGCACTATATGAACTTTATTTTTGATAAGTAAATATATGTTGTGTGTTAGTTGTTATTCCATAACTAACTCAAGTAATTAGCATGCAAACCCTTTCTCTTCTCTTAGTTAGCACTTGTACTCTAGAGTAGTGTAGAATTACTCTATGGTCTTCATAATGAACCAGAATCATGTAGTAAACCACTCCATCAAGTTCTTTGCACAATTGAATACTATGTGATCTTCAATAGGCATTCATATGTTAGTACATAACTTCCCATAAATGATCACATATTTTACACACACCCTTATTTTTTTAGCTAGAATTAATAATTGACAATGACTAACCTTCCGAAATGAACATGTTTTGTTTTTGAGACATTTACCAGGACAATTTAAAATACAAACTAATCATGAAAAACCATCAGGAAATACAAACTCATTATCATAATATGATCTTCTCCATAGCCTTGACTTCAGTTATTAGTGATTCTCATTTTTTAGTCTCATGATATACTTGCCTCACTTTCATCAATTCTTTGCAAGTGTCTTTAATATCCATTCTCGCTTTTGGGTACTCGGCTGAGCAGACAACTCCAATTTTGGCCACACAAACCAAACAATTTATCAATCTATCCTTTTCTCTTGGATCTTTATGTAGGAGGAGCATAGGGTCTACAATTTCCATCATTTTTTCTGGAATAGCCATCTTCACATATTTTTGTAGATTTAGATTCTCACTGAACATTTCATTAGTTGGTTTCTTCCCTGTGATCATCTCCAACAAAATAATTCCATAGCTATACACATCCCTATGAGTAGTCACCGTGCTTTCGACACCATATTCTAGCATTATGATTTACAAACAATAATGGATTAAGATAAAGAAGCTCATGTAAAAAAATGTAAGATATTAGTAGTTGGAAGCCTGCTTGTATAAAAATAAAGAAGAAAAACTATTTGTGTTATCAAGCAAACAACAAATAACAATTGAAGTCTAAGATCGTACAAAATATAAGATCGATTTGGCTAAGAATAAGGTAATGTCTTTTTCATGTATGATACGTTAGAATAGAACTAGCACAAAAAGACCATGTTTGAAATGAAAATATTTGCTACAATAGAGAGATCATGTCATCACTTTTAAAAAATTTCAAAGTACGTTTCTTTCCCATCTTTGCATGCAATCCATACATTATGTCACATTCAAAAGGTAAAATGTAGAGAAATGTTTACCTGGGGCAATGTAGCCAATAGAACCCTTCAAAACCGAGGAACTCGTTTGATGGGATGCGGAATGACCTCTTGATGTTACAAGGCTCTTGGCGAGGCCAAAGTCTCCCAAATGTGCCACCATATCATCATCAAGAAGAATATTGCTTGGTTTTATATCACAATGAACAATTGGAGGTTCACACTGATTATGAAGATAATCTAAAGCATTAGCCACATCAATGGCCACATCTAATCTTTTACCAAGGCCCAAATATTTTGGTGAGTCTTTGCCAGTCATTTGTTGGTGCAACCACTGCTCAATACTTCCATTAGACATAAGCTCAAATACTAGAGCTTTAAAATCTCTACCTTTGAAATCTGAACTTGAGCATGAAGTTAAAATCTTAACAAGATTCCGGTGACGAATATTTCTTAAAGCTTCACATTCATCCATAAAAGTTTTCATGGCATGGGCTTGATCAAGATTAAGTACCTTAATGGCAACTATGGCTTGATAGTTCTGCAAAAATCCTTTATATACAGTGCCAAAGCTCCCCATGCCAATTAAATTTGAGGAAGAAAAACCATCTGTTGCTTTGAGGAGCTCTATGTAGGAGATTTTAAAATGTAAATCAATTGAGGAATAAGAGGAGGACTGGTGCTTCGGCCTATTTTGTGTTCTTATACATATTATGAGTAGGCAAGTTATTACCAAAGCACAAACAATAGAAGCAACAATTGATAATTTTACTTTCATAGAAAGAGATTTTCTGCCATGGTTGATAAATTTTGGTTGACAAGGGGCCAAGTGAAACTGTGGTATACCACCACATAAGTTGGGATTTCCATCTAGAGAAATGACACTGACATTGCTAAAGATTCCTATTGTGGGTACTTCTCCCTCAAAATTGTTGAAAGAGAGATTCAAATAATTCGTACCATTGAGCTTGGAGAGAAATTCTGGTATATTCCCTGACAAATTGTTCTGTGAAAGATCTAATTGCTCCATACCTTTCACATAAGCTAACGAAGGAGGAATACTTCCATTGAGGGAGTTGTTTTGCATAAATAGTTTTTGCAGCATAGAGCAACCCCCAATGTTTATGGGGATCTTGCCTGTCAAACGATTGTTGTAGACATAGAAATTAACGAGGAGTATCAAGTCACCCAC
Organism: Saururus chinensis; assembly: GCA_035235625.1. Taxonomy (NCBI): domain Eukaryota; kingdom Viridiplantae; phylum Streptophyta; class Magnoliopsida; order Piperales; family Saururaceae; genus Saururus; species Saururus chinensis. The sequence continues at coordinate 15,367,425 of CP141150.1, forward strand.
TTTTGATGGTACTGGCCCAGTTAGCAAATTGTTGTCCATTCTGAGTTCAAACAAAGAAGAGAGATTGAACAAGGTCATTGGTATCTTACCGCTAAGCAGGTTGCGAGAAAGGCCGAGATATACAATACCTCTACAATTCCCAAGGCTCGATGGGATGTGCCCTTGGAGTTGATTACCACTTATATCAAGTTTAGCCAGCTGAGTTAAGTTGCCAATGTTGTCCGGAATTTTACCGGACAACTTGTTTGCACCAAGGTAAAGCACTACAAGCCGTTGAAGCTTTCCAATTGGTGCTGGAATTTCGCCAGTCATATGGTTATTTTGCAAACCTAAAGCCTGAAACTGGACGAGATTTTCAATTCCTGAAGGGATGGCTCCGTGGATTTGATTATATCCGAGTCCTAACATTTCAAGATTGGTGAGGTTTGAGGTTGATTTGGGGAGAGAACCGACAAGGCTATTTCGAAAAGCTCCAAGCTGGGCTAAGCGAGTACAGTTAGTCAACGATGCGATAAACTGCAAGTCATTTTTTCCGACACCTCCAAGCCGGTTTTCCCCAATGTTGAAATAAGACAAATTCTTCAAATTTCCAATGTCGACAGGTACAGACCCAGTGAAAAGATTATACGAAAAATCGAGCTTTGTGAGATGAGAAGCGTTGGCTAGAGTGGTTGGAAGTGGACCAATGAATTTGTTCATACCAACAGCAAGACTTTGGAGGTTTGACATTGTAAGGCCAATGTTTGAGGAAAGTCTTCCCCAAAATTGGTTTTTTGCCAGAGACAATTCTATCATGGATGAGAGATTGTAAAGAGATGGAGGTATCGTACCAGATAGCTTGTTGGCACCGCAATAAAATATATACAACTTGAAAAGCCGGCCAAGCTCACTTGGGATGCGCCCGTCAAAGCTATTAAATGACACGGCCAAAACCTCCAGTGCAGAGAGGTTCCCAAACGAAGGCGGAATTGTTCCAGTGAGTTTGTTGTCGTACAATCCAAGGAGACCCAGCCGAGACAATGAACCAAGCTTGGCGGGTACATTTCCTACAAGTTCATTTCCACCCAAATCAAGATAAAAGAGGCGGGAGCAGTTGGGGAGACTGCCTGGAATTTCTCCTTGTAGGGAGTTGTCAGCCATCATAAGAACTTCGAGGCGACGCAAACGAGCCAACTCCAATGGTATGATGCCAAGAAAGCCATTTGTATGGATGTCCAAGCTTTTGAGGAAGGAAAGATTGCCAAGCTGAGGTGACACTGTCCCTTGTAAACCAAGATTGGGCAGTTCCAAGTGCGTGACTCGCCCATGCCGGCGACTGCAAGTAATGCCAGGCCAAAAGCAAAAGTGGGCGGAATGGTTCCAAGAAGCGAAGATTTGGTGGGGGTCACCAGTGATCTCCTTTTTGAAGGAAAGCAATGCAAGCCGATCCGTCTCGTTGCCCACATGCACTGCCTTGGTGCTCATCAATATCAAGCTGAAGCAGATGAAGAGTGCTAGTACCTGCACCTCCATGTTGGAAACTGGGCTCCGTCAAGCACGCTCTGGCTTCTTCACCTTATTCCTTAATGATATGTGAGAATGCATGATATATGGGACTGAATATATATCCTCTCCTTGTCCTAAAGCCTGTTTCTCACCCATTTGCTTCTGCCGGTCTTGAGAAGGCAAGAAAATTGGATGGTTAGTGTGAGAGATGACGACAGCCATCCCATATTGTATGGATAGAGTGTTCAGCGAGTTGCCAAGACTTGGCTAGAATTCACTCAGAAGTCATCCGGTACTTAATTTGCATTAAGGTACCGTTGGAAGTTGGGTACTGAATTAACTTTCTTGAATGTTAAGTTGGAAGACTTAGGCTAGAATTGAGTCTAAGTCGATAGGTACCCCATTAATGTGCTTTAAGGTGCAGTTGGAAGTCTGATAGTTACTGCATAAACAACGATCTAAATTTTGATGTTAAGGGGGTTTAGTCGCGATGGATTTTATTTCCACTTATCTAGTGGGAAAAATTTCCCCAATGATATGTATTTTTCAAAGAATGTACTTTTTTATTGAAAATATTTCTTTGTAGATAAAAATATCTCACAAAACCACAGTGACTCTTTTTTTGCAGTGTTAGTCACGTGCCATTTTTTTTCACGTATAAAATAAATTTAGGGTGTCCTATGTTAGTCAAGTATATTATGAAATTTTTTCTATGTACTAGTTTAATATAGAACAATGCTCAAAACATGGACCCGACCCAATTTTAAAAGAACTGACCCGAGATGACCTGAGTTATGACAGTTCGGGGCCTATCTTGCAATATTGGGTCCATAAAAAAGATACAGGTAAGTTTTGGTTTGGGTCGAGTAGCATATAAAAAATCAAAGAACTTACCATACCCAACCCGAGTTCTCAACTAGAATGACCCCTAATTTGGAAGACCAACATCTTCAAAAGATATCTTTAAATCCTAATTAGCTTTGTACTTATCTTATAACTCTAAGGACTTAAATTAGAAAATATAATCTCAATCATTGATTTAATGGCGAGATTAAAGTACCATGGTGAGAACCGGAACCAAACCGAAGCGAACTATATACCTTCGTATGAAAGCCCAAGTTTCACTATTTCCCAGCCCTAATCTGAACCCTCTCCCATTCGGCCATTCCCACAAGCGGTGCGGCAGTGGCTCCTAGTCTCCTTTTCGGGCACTCTACCTCCTCTCTGACTCTACATCTGCTCTACCTCCTCTCTGGCTGCTCTACCTCATCTATGCTCTACCTCCTCCTCGGTCGTTCCTCTCTCATTTGTCATAGATAGTGAAGAGACGTTTCTCTCTGTCAACCCCTCCTCTTGTCCATTCCCTTCCATCACCATTTTTTTGTGCGATTGGAGTGTAGACGGGTTGTCCTCATAGATTTTTACCTTGATCAATGGTGGATCTTCGCTGCAAATCTCTTCCCCTTTCTGACCAGATTCATCTTTTCAGAGGTGGGTTTTCCTTTTTGTTTTTCTGCTGAACTCAGTTCTTTCCTAGATTGAACATTTATATCGATTATATTATTTAGGCCTTTGCAATTTTTTCACATTTGAAGTCTTTTGAATTTGGTCAGAAATGTTCTTATTTTTTTGTCGTGATATTTTTGTTGGGTAGACTGTAGAGACTTTTCTCTTTAGTTTTGATTTGATTTTGATTAATTAAATAAATTTAATTAAAATTTTGGATTTTTATTCAGTTTTCGGTTTGGTTTCAGTTCTTATATCGGTTTGGTTCAGTTCTTGCATCTCAGTTCAATAATTCTATTTGGTTCAGTTCTTACATCTCAGTTTTATAATTCGGTTCAGTTCGGTTTCCACTACTATTACCACCTAAAGCTGAACCATGATGCAGCCCTAGTGAAAGGACTATGTCCAAATGAACCTAAAATTTATGGCCTCTTATTTTTTACAATACTCTTTTTATTTCCCTTAGTCCTACCCTTACAAAGCTTACCATAAAGTTAACCTCACACAAGCTTTCGTGAGGTTGATTTTTATAGGGTATTTCTTATAGAACCACCATTAAAGGCGTATATGGGACCAAAAAAATGAGCAGTAAATCATGAGGACAAACTCCATGTAAAGTTTTGGTCGATTTTAATATATAGGACTCACTCATCAAGGTTAGTAAAAATTTTAACCCTAAATTAATAGCTCAAAATTGATGATATTAAATGAATTAATCATACATATTAAAATGACACCAAATTTAGTTAACCTACATTATCAAAGTGGATCTAGGGTAGATCTAAGGTAAACAAAAAAGACTTCATGTCCACACTTCTAAAATATTCTTTTCCTTGTCCTAAAGCGTCTCACCCATGCCATCTGTCTTCTTGTGTTAGTTCAGCATCTTTTAGTTTTAGTAGAGCTTAACATCTACCAAATGGTTACTATTTCTTCATTTGTGTGAAATGGCAATGAGACCTTAGTAAAGCATAAGTTTAACTACAGTGGGAAGGATCTTCTTTACACACGGGTATTTAAGGATTCTTCTGCTTAGTAGATTGATGTAAATATAATTAAAAATGTATGAAATTTTTCTATGATAAGAACTGTAGATAAGATATAAAAGGATATTTAAAGCTAGAAGTTAGTGGTAGTTTAGAAGAACTAAATAAGTGAAGTATATAATAGTTCTTATTTTTTCGCGCGTATTCTCTCTTAACCCCATGAAACGGTGGGCTCAGCAATAAGCCACAGAACCCGGTTTTAACATTCCCATCCGCTATTCTGGTCCGATTTTCAGATCACCTCCCAAGCCCCTTTCCCTCAACAAAAGACGAACACCTTTCTTCTTCTTCCTCTCTTCTCACTTAGAAGTATGAACCTCTATTGTTGGGGACATCCGGCTGGAAAACCCGAGTGCTCAGCCCCCTTCTCCTCCGCCAAAGAGGCAGCGGTCCAGCCCCCGGAGAATCCCCGTGTCCATTCTCCATCCAAGTCCACTTGCTGAAGTTTCAAAATTGGTTGCAGGGGGGAAGCATCTTAGGGTTTCTTGATAATTCTGATGTTGATTGTCGGTTCTGAATTCACCTGGATGAACGTCCTTTCCCAGATGATGATGAATCGGGGCTATCCCAACTGGCCTCACCAAGTGCTGCTGCCACATGGGCTGCTGGTCCCACAAGAGGTTACCATGAGCGGCTACGCCAACTTGTGTCCCAGCCAGTGGGCTTCGTCCAGCCGCGGGTGAAGCCCCAAGGGCGGTGGAAGAGCAATAACGACGGGGACTAGTGGAGGATGGAGTTGGGCTTAGTGGCTGCTGCTGGCGGTTACCATCCACCTAAAATTATTTTCATTGATCACAATGTCGTACTTAAGGGCTGTTAGGATACAGATTAGTCAGTGTAATGAATCAAGATTCATGTGAATTTGATTAGTCAAATTCATTAATGACGCATTTTATGTTTGGCTGATATATATTTTATGAATTTGATTAGGGAGAGATTTGTCAATGAATCATGTTTGTTAAAACCATATGAAAAGTGAATTCAATAGTTAAAATTACACACATACCCACTAGATTTCTTTATATCTTCTTGTGGGTCACCAAAATACTTCTAACCCCGTGTGAATCACTATGCAGACCCCTCCATCTTCAAGATTGCACTCTTGACATCTGGAATCTGCCTTGAGGTTCCTAACATATTTGGTAATAAGATTCATATGATAAAGCTCGGTCTAAGCATTAGCGAGGAGGTTGGTACTGATGTGAACACTGATATGCCACAGCTTGATGACATTGATGCTGAAGGCAACAAGATGGTCATGTTGATTAATTTCTAATTTAATCGCAGGTTGCTTGTGAACACTTTTCTTTTGGTAGGTATATAGTATAATTTTGGCTATTTTAATGAAGGTCTTATAATCCTCGAATTAGCAGTTACCCGATTGGCTTTATCAAATAAAAATTTACTTCTTTTCGCTGTATTAATTTCCTAAGTAGCCATTGCTACCATAAAACGTTTCATCGCTTCTTAGGTTGATGCTTTTTTTTCTTTTGGCAAAATATTGATGATGTTTTCACAAGTTATATTGTAAAAAATTATACCGTGTGATTGTGTATGTTTATTTTCCTATAAGCATTAAAATATGGCTTATGCATCTACATTGAGTAAGTGTTTATGGTAAATAATTTTGCTAATATGTAATTACTAAATTATATGTGTCTTCAGAGGTCATCTTTAAATGAAAATAGTCGCTATTTTTTATTTATTTACTAAATAAATAAATGAAGGTACAAAAGTCATCATCATCGAAGTCTCAAACCAAGTGAGAGAAACATGATGCAAAAATAAATATGTTGCAAGAAATTGTTATTTCTCAATAGTATGCTATCAAGTAGACTCACGTTAAACAATAATTCACATGTTATGACCATTCGATCTGATATTTTTGCTACATCCAATATGATCTTAGGGTGTTTCGACTTAAAGAACATCTTCCCAGTGGCCTTGTACCTGTTTCCAGAAGAAACTTCATGATCCCTATTATTGAACTGAGAATCTGATTGGGGATTCCTAGACTTTTTATTTGGGGGTTCACTTCCCGAACGAGTATGACCATGATGCCCATCGTAGTTGGAGTTAGAACTTCCTCCCAAAGCACAAATCCTGTTTGATCGCCCAACAAAGAAGAATCGATGAATGAAGACGGAGAAGAGAAGGAAATAGAAGGAATTGTCGAACCTTTCTATCACAGCTTCGAGATTTTGCAGAGAGAAGTAGAAACTTTTGATCACAGCTTCGCCGGAGGTATCCCAGATCTGGGCCTTGATGGACTTGTGCACGATGACGAGGGTGCGGGTATGGAACTCGATCCCGATGGTGGCCATGGAGGAGGCTTAACTCGACCACTGCTGAGTCTCCGATCAGCACCACCTTGAGTAGTACACAACGCAGGAGCCTCGATCACCTATAGAGTGGAGCTCGACAGAAATTATAAAAGGCCTGCACAATCACACCAGCCGTCCTTCCTACACAATGGAGCTTAAGGGAAATCACACGAGACTCAAAGGGTATAATTGAAAAAAAAATAATAAAGCATATTACCGCCCTTGATTAGTAACGAAATCTCCAGGAGAGGAGATTACTTAAGAAAGCAAAAATTAATCACAAATCTTGATGAATCCAACGATTTATTGCAAATCTGATACATTTAAGAATTTTTGCAACCAAACCTAATTTACAAGATTTCCCCTTAATCTTAGAGAAATCTTGTTCATGAATATTCATACAAATAGCCCCTTAGTGACAAAGAATGAAGAACAGAGTATGTTGTTCAATGAGATCAATAGGAAATCCACTAGATACTCAGGTGGGCAAAGATTGGAAAACAAAGTATCGAAGAAAGAGAAAGGACTGGAGGAGGAAGTGTACTTAGACGAAGGAGAAAGGATTGGAAGTTTCTTCACTCCCAGTTCAACTCCAACTTCCATCATGATCTCAAACTCTTTCATAAATACGCTCTTCTTTACATTGTTCTTTTTCTGGTATGAGCTGCCTCTCTATTCTTTGGTTTCAACCGGACTCTAACAACTCCAACAATGAGGTCCTAGAACTGAGATTGGTTGCTCCTCTTCATTTTGGTTCCATCTCGAACTTTAACAACACCGAACACCATTAAAACTCTAACACCATGTCCATTTCTAGCATAGTTAAAGCTCTAAAGCTCCCATGACAGCCATTAATTTCATATCCGTGCTCCACATGAACTTGAACTCCACCTCACAACTACAAAACTACTACCTTTCAACTAGAAATTAACTCACATTTATCGAATGAATAAAGCCTCCAATAAATCTAGCATTAATAAGGGTTTTTCCTCGTCAATTAGAAGCTTCAAAGCACTGGTTCGAAGTCTCACATGGCAGCCACAAAAATCTCCACTTTCCAATCAAAATCAGCTCCCATTTTTCCATTTTAAGCTTCAAACATCTTCTTCATTGTTTGAATTAAAATAGGTTTTAAAATGCCCAATTTATTTGCTTAAATTCATACTTAATCTCACAATTTGCTATCCAAGAACTCGTCCACGAAGATGAAGTTGTTCACTGGACAATCCAATTACTGTCCAGTACTCTTCTCTGTTCATTAAGTTCTTCTATTTATGTCCATATATATTTTCAACGTGTCTGCAACTCCAAAAAGTTGTCCAAATTACTTATAAGCATGTCTAGAGTATAATAAATTTTTTTGAACATTGTACACAGCCTCGAGAATTGTGCATCACCTAAAACACATAAATAGTCATATTTTAGACGTGTAAGACATATGTAGAACACTGATTTTATTCAAATACACTCCTAAACAATTAACATCGCCCAAATTAACTAATAATTAAATTACACTACTAATATCTATCTTAGCATAACTAAATTCTAATTAACTCTTAATTAACCTAATCATATACTAAAAAATAAGGTAAATAGGCATATAAAATATATAAAAATCATGCGTATCAGTAGTATGCTTACTTCCTGAAAAAAAATTTGTTGCTTTGTAGAAGACTTCCAATAAGCTATCTACTTGCCCATAATTATTCCACTCATCTTTTCTTGGGCACCACTTGTAGTTTCATCACAATTATGGTAATGTACAAAAACTATTCGAACTTCGTTTGCTGCCTTCACCATCAAATATGTAGAATTCTAACAAGTTGACAAATCTAAATGCAAACCCCCCTTGCTAGAAAAAATTACATTTTCAATAGGTGTTTTAAAATCCTTTCTCCGTGCATTAGAGATATGAATATATAACACAACACATAAAACATCTTCACTCCCACCTCACATCTTGAAGTAGATGGAATCTAATATTGTGGAAGCTTCACCATAGCATCATTTGATGTGGCATGATTCTTTTATGAAGCTTCCAATCTTCATCCACATAATGTTTAGTTACTGATCAGGTACTAATCGATGTCCACATGTTACTAGTAACACATAGACTATATACTTTTGCAAATTTCCTCATCAACTTTTCCTTTTCCTCTTTATATAACCTAAGGCATGCACTACTAAGTTCCAATAGTGTCCCTAGAGAACTTCTCATGCCTTAGTTGAAAGTATTGACATGACAAGTTGAATAACTTACTCTCTACTAATTTGAATGGTTGCACATCTATAATCACAAGCTTTGAAACCACTTTTTTCACCTTTTGTTTGTCATATTTGTGAGTTGCCACCGTTACTTCCTCCTCACCATCTTCATTATCATCCTTTATAAATGACAATTCTAGTTGAACTTTGGGCTTCACAATTCTTGGACATGATGCAAAATGCTTATTTAATTGTATCATAGCTTTTGAGCTAGAGATTTTGATGTAGCCACCATAGTGATTACTAGGGCTGCAAATAATACGCTTGGCCCACAAGCCTGGTCCACCCTGGCCCGAAAATAAATGGGCTTGGGCCTTAAAAAATAGTTTATAGGCTGACCTTGGCCTTAAATGTAAAATATTATCAATTTTCGAGTTGGTCCTATGCATGGCAAAAAAATTGTAAAAGCCTGACCCGGCCCACAATAAGAGATGCAATTGTTTCTTGAGTTAATAGCTATATATTTTGGTTGTTACACATGAATAGTTCTCTTATCTAATTTGTTATGTCTTATTATCATGGGAACTATCTAGGTGTTAAAACATATGGACCTTTTAGGTACTCTATACCAAATGAAATGCAATGATTTTTATTTACCAAATAGAATGCAATGAAGTTTATAACTACTAAGTTTTTAAACTTCTCTTATATTTATTTCTCTACTCAAGATAAAGATTTATCATCTCAGATAGTAAAATGCTTGAAGTTAAAAATAATTTATATCACATCTCTTTTAGCTCGAAAGCCCGTGGCCCGGCACGAGCCCTTCCAAATTTCGGGTTGGGCCAAATTTTTGGTCTTAACTACATGCTTGGGCTAGGACTTGAAAATTTTTTTTTCGGCGGGACCTTATTCTACCCTAGCCCATTAGGGCATGGCTTGTTTGTAGCCCTATATTTGTTACAATCTTCAGTACCTATCTTCACTTGTGAAAATTTATTCCACTAGAGATTTTTTTTACCTCCCGTTTCACTCGCATTTGCATTTTCATTCATCCTTGCTATATTGTCAGACTGACTATCTATGTTTTCCTTATTGACATTCTCAGATGATGTCGATATATTACCAACTTGAGGATCATCAATTATTTTCTCATTCTCAACTTGTGAAAATTAAGTTGCCATTCTCTACATGTCGGTGTGTGTGTGTGTGTGTGTGTATATATATGAGATAGAAGTCTTTTTTTATATGATCCTAGGCTCACGTGAGATTGTGTGAGCATAGGCATTGTACACTATTAGTGCACAAACTCAGGGGGCAGATTAGTTTATGCCCCCTTGCATTATTGGAACTCGAGCAACAATTGCATCTCTTATTGTGGGTCGGGCCAGGCTTTTACTATTTTTTTGCCATTGATGTGCCCGATGTAGGCACGATCGGTACCTAGGAGAATTGTGCAGGGAAAGGGCAGAAGTAAGGAAGAAAGGAGAGAAACTGGAATTCTGTAATTGCATAAAAAACCCAACCAAAAGGAAAGGCCGCCCCATATAGGAGACGACCACCTAGGGAACTGGGCCACCTGAACCAGACCGGTCCGGTTCTTACAATATAATCTAATTAGTGGGTCGGCTAGCCCGGGCCACTAACTGAATCAACGCAGTACGACAATAAAGTATTACAATAATGAAGAAATAGTTCAAGGCAATAAAATAATAAAAGAGAGTATGATCCTCGTGCACAACACTCCACCACTCTTCCGCTAGTCGCCTTGTCCGTAAGGCGACCATGCTGGGTAACGAGCCAAAAAGTCATCCTCAGACATCCACGTAGCATCCTCCAAAGGCTGACCCTGCTAGGAAATTAGAACCTCAGTAACAATGCGACCCGAACGATGGACCCGCCTCTTCTCGAGCACAGATGCAGGAGCTGGGTCGGATGGCGGAACAGGACACATGAAACACAGGGTGAACCAAGGAGTTAGGCGGCAATGTGAGACGGTAAGCAACCGGACCAACGCGCGCCTCCACATGATAGGGTCCATGAAACTGGGGAGCGAGTTTGGAGTGCTCGGGCTGAAACAAAGAAGTCTAGCGCTATGGTAATACGGAAACATAAACCAAATCACCCACTTGGAACTCCCGATCAGTACGGTGGCCATCATAGAGCTATTTCATCCAGTTTTGAGCTACAACCAAATTCATCTTCAGTTGACGCAAGACCTCATCGCGAGTTTCGAGCATATAGTCCACCTCAGCCACCGAAGAGCGATGAGGAACATAAGACAAGATCGTAGGAGGGGGCGACCATACAGCACCTCAAAAGGAGTGAAGCCCGCACGCGTGTGGTATGCGGTGTTGTAGGACCATTCCGCCCATGGAAGAAGCTGAAGCCAGAGGCGAGGCGTCATTGTAAAACACCAGAGGTACTGCTCCAGACAACGATTAACCACTTCCGTCTGCCCATCTGTCTGTGGGTGATAAGCCATGCTCATATGAAGTGAAGTACCTTGTAAAGCAAAGAACTCCCGCCAAAACTGAGAAATGAAGATACGATCACGATCAGAAACAATAGTGCGGGGCATACCATGCAGCTTCGCCACCTCCCGGACATAGAGGGCAGCCACGGTCTTAGTAGTGAAAGGATGTCCCAATGCACAGAAATGGGCATACTTCGACAGACGGTCAACCACCACCATGATCACTGACTTGTCGTGCACCAGCGGCAAGGCCTCGACAAAGTCCATAGAGATATCCTCCCAGACCTTATCAGGAATTGGCAGAGGTTGGAGCAACCCGGCGGGAGAAGTCGTGGCTGCCTTGGCATGTTGACAAATATCACAAGCGGTCACATACTCATGCACTGCCCGATGAATTCCCAACCATAAGAAACTCTGGCTGACCCTCTTATAGGTGCGGAAAGTCCCCTCGTGACCGGCCACTAGAGAGTCGTGGAAATGAGAGATAATGTGGCGGTGAAGATCAGCGACAGGGGGAACCCACAACCGGTCCTTCCAAAACAAGAGGTCATCCCGCCAAGCATAAAATGGACGGGCTGCAGGATCAATCTGGAGGGTAGCGATCAGAGCTTGTGTCGAAGCATCATCAATGTAGGCCTGCTTCAACTCCTCAATAAACGGACAGGATAACGTGGAGAAAGTCAAGCAAGACCCCAAGGAAGGTATGCGAGAGAGAGCATCCGCCACTGTGTTCTCCAACCCCTTCTTATAAACAACTGCATAATCATAGCCCAGAAGTTTATTGACCCACCGCTGCTGAGAAGGAGTGGACACGTGTTGTTCCAAGAAATACTTCAATGGCTGGTGGTCTATACGAATCAAGAACCAACGACCCAACAAGTACGACCGCCACTTAGTAACCGCATGGATGATGGCAAGCATTTCTTTCTCATACACGGACATGGACAAGGAGCGGCCCGCCAGAGCTTTGCTGAAATATGCAATGGGACGCTCGTCCTGTAAGAGAACCGCCCCCAGCCCTATAGCCAATGCGTCCGTCTCGACCACGAAAGGGTAGCTGAAGTCAGGCAGAATCAAGACCGGGGCAGAAGCCATGGCCTACTTCAGCCCCTCGAAGGCCTCATGGGCAGCTGCCGTCCAAGCAAATGCCCCCCGTTTAAGCAGCGCTGTCAGAGGGCGAGCCAACTCCCCATATCTACTAATGAACCGCAGATAGTACCCGGTGAGGCCGAGAAAACCATGGAGTGCCTGAACACTTTGGGGGGTAGGCCAAGATAGTATGGCAGCCACCTTGGCTGGGTCGGTGGTGACACCATTCCCTGATATAATATGGCCTAAATAATCCACCTGCTGACTGCCAAAAGAGCACTTCAAACATTTAAGAAACAAAGAGTTGTCTCGTAGAATAGAGAAGACAGAACTGAGGTGTGTCAAGTGCTCCGTCCAGGACCGGCTGTACACCAAAATATCATCAAAGAATACCAATATATAACGGCGCAGGAAGGGTCGGAAGAGGTCATTCATAAGGCACTGAAATGTGGAGGGGGCATTAGTCAATCCAAATGGCATAACCAGGAACTCGAAATGGCCGTCGTGAGTCTGGAAGGCAGTCTTATGCACATCGCCGGCCCTCATTCGGATCTAATGATAACCCGAACGAAGGTCGAGCTTACTAAAGACTGTGGCACCTGTCAACTCATCTAACAACTCCTCGATCACCGGAATGGGATATTTGTCTTTCACAGTGACGGCATTCAGGGCGCGGTAATCAACACAGAAATGCCAAGTACCGTCCTTCTTCCGTACAAGCAACACCGGTGACGAGTAGGAACTCGTACTAGGCCTGATAATCCCCGCCTAAAGCATATCTGCCACCAATCGCTCGATCTCAGATTTTTGAATATGCGGGTACCTATAAGGACGCACATTGGTCGGGGCTGCTCCAGGTGTGATAGTAATCTAATGGTCATGAGAGCGGGCAGGAGGGAGACCTTGCGGCTCAGCAAATAAGTCCTGGTGGTTGGTCAATAACTCCTGGAGATCGGCCGGCATGTTGTCCTGAGACACCTCCAGGACTGCACGCTGCTGCAACAGGAGCCCTTGGGGGGCGAACCGGAACAAAGTGCTTGAAGGAAGGGTAGAGAGGAGAGTGCCCGGCCGAGAGCCCTCCAACTGTACGCTCTGCCCCTGGAGCTCAAAATCCATCCACATCTCACAAAAGTTCCAAACGACATCGCCGAGCTCCTGTAGCCACTATACGCCCAACACAACATCCTCCCCTTTTGTAGGTAATAGGAAGAGATCGGTGACAAATGAGTGGCCCTGAACCGACAAAGTGACCTGCGCACACACCCCATTACTCTTGAGGTGCTTGTCATCTCCAATTAGCACGTCAAAGGGTTTTGAATCCGATACTAAACAACCAAGCCGGTGAGCGACCCTGTCATTAATAAAATTGTGAGTAGAACCACTGTCGATCAAGATAGCTACCTGTTGGCGCTTGAGGTACCCTTGTACTCGCATTGTGCGAGGAGTATATGCCCCAGAAAAAGCATGCACTGAGATCTCAGGTAAGACCTCCTCCATCACTGATGGGGTAGAGCCATCGGAACCCTCGTCCACATCGTCAATCTCCTCCACTAGAAGAATGCCCATAACAGAACAGCGGTGCCCAGGAACAAATTTCTCATCACATCTAAAGCATAACCCCTTCGAACGGCGTTCTTTCATTTGAGCCAGTGTGAGGCGTCTTACAATCGGACCTGCGGGAGCAGCTGGCTGGTTGGGGCGACCGGTTACAGAACTGCTAGGGAACGTGGTCAAAGGATTGGTGCTGAGAGCAGACCGGGTCAATGGTCCAAGCCGCCCTCCCCTGCGCTGTCGGGCCAATTTTTCCTCTTCAATGCGAGCGTGGCGCACCACGTCCCGCATGTTGGCACACGGAAAATACCACATCTCATCTGAAATTTCTGGCTTGAGGTCGTGCTTGAAGGTGCCCACCAAGGCAGCCACCGGCCACTCTGGCAGCCAGTTGGCCACCTTCATGAATTCAGTATAGTATGCACGAACGGCGGTAGTCTAGCGCAGGGATGACAACATCTCATTAAAATCCTGGAACTCATTAGGTCCAAACTGAATGCAGAGTTCGTCAGAAAAGGCCGTCCATGTAGGGTAGCACACCTCCTTCTCAAAGCTCTGGAACCAAACAGATGTGTCGCCATCAAGGTGAAAGGCTATGATGCGCAAGCGCTCAGCCTCTAAATTTGTTCCTTGGTAGGCAAAAAACTTTTCAACCTTATACAACCATTCCACCAGATCATCATCCCCGTTGTAGCGAGGAAATTGAAGGCGAACAAGGCGAGGTTCAGCGCCCCCTCGTTGTCCCCCACCATGCCTAGGATACTCATCCCACTCCTCCTCAGCATCTTGAAACTGATTGGGAGGGGGTGGCATCATAGGAGCATTTTCATGAACACCTGGGGTGCCTCGCATGTCCCAAGTCTGGCGTCTTCCTCCCAGCACTGGCTGGTCAGCGCCATAGTGCGCAGGGTATGGCAAAACTCCCACATTGACGCCGTCCGGGACTGAGGGTTCAGGAAGGATTGGCTCTGGAGGCTGCGAGGGCCTACCCTTCTCCTGAGTAGCAGCGACTGGTCCAGGAAGAATTGGGGTGACGCGCGCTGCCTGAAGTTGTACCTTCACGCTGGCCATGTCTGCAGTCAGAGCTTGCACCGCCACGATGAGTTCTGACAGCTTGGCGTCGCTTGTCGTGGAATTGGCCTTCGAGCTGTCCGTCAGCGTTGGCTCAGGTGCCTCCTTCTCTGAGGGCGCCTCTTGCACAGCAACTTGTTTGCCACGAGCCATGGCCGGGGATCGCAAGAGCTCCGATACCAATGATGTGCCCGATGCAGGCACGATTGGTACCTAGGAGAATTGCGCAGGGAAAGGGGAGAAGTAAGGAAGAAAGGAGAGAAATTGGAATTCTGTAATTGCGTAAAAAACCCAACCAAAAGGAAAGGCCGCCCCATATAGGAGACGACCACCTAGGGAACCGGGCCACTTGAACCAGACCGGTCCGATTCTTACAATATAATCTAATTAGTGGGTCGGCTAGCCCAGGCCACTAACTGAATCAACGCAGTACGACAAGAAAGTATTACAATAATCAAGAAATAGTTCAAGGCAATAAAATAATAAAAGAGAGTATGATCCTCGTGCACAATCGTGCACAACAGCCATGCAGAGGACCAACTCAAAAATTGATAATATTTTACATTTAAGGCCCAGGTTCGCCTATAAACTATTTTTTAAGGCCCAAGCCCATTTATTTTCGGGCCGGGGTGGACCAGGCTTGTGGGCCAAGCGTATTATTTGCATCCGCTTGTGAGTCTGAAGTTTATATAACCTCGGACTCACAAGCGGATGCATAGAATCATGAGTCATCAAATCGAGTTTTGACAATGCAAGGGGGCAAAAACTAATTTGCCCTCTGAGTTTTGTCCGCTGACAGTGTGCAATGCCTATGCTCACACAGACTCACAATGCTTATGCATCCGCTTGTGAGTCTGAGGTTATACAAACTTTTTCTATATATATATATATATATATATATCCCTTTCAAATGCATGTAAAGGGATATGTTTTTGTGGTGGCCTAACAATGAGTGAAGATGAACAATGAGCATGCATCTTCTAGAAAGATAGCATCTTCTTCCTCCTTCGAGTAATTGTTTACTTCACAATGAAACTGAAGAGATAGCGAGTGTGCATCTTCTTTCTCCCTCAAGTCTTTGTTTTGCTAATAACGAGAAATGGGGAGTTAGGGATTAAGACAACTTAGAGTACTCTTAAGGCTTCTTTTGTGTAATTGACTTATGGATCTAACTTCTAAGCAATTACCAATTGGGTTAGCGAGGTTGGAAGTGGGCTAGGGCCTACATGCAAGTGGGATAAGTTTTAATTATGTTATTATTTAATAAGGGCATTTAGATGAATAGGTTATTTAAGGTTATTAGTATTTTTCTTTTAATTAAATTAATGGGCCGCCTGTTAGTGAGTCTACTACTTTGTTTATTTAAGTGTAAGGGCTATACGTTAATTTGGGTAATGAATGAATTATTGCCTGACTCTTTTATTTTCTCTTCTTTCCTCTCATGGCGGCTACACTGCTCCCTCTCTCCTTTCCCAACCTTCTTGCACCACTCCCTTCTCCTTCCTTAGCCGCTAGGTTGTTGTGGCCACCAGTATATAGATGGTGTTAAAGCCCAATTATCTATGGGGCAACAAGAGGAGATGCTCTCAATGGCTCCTCTTTCCTTAGATATGACTCCCAAAAATTATAGTTATGATCAAGGAGGGGGGAAAGCTTATAATGGCCGTGACGGCATCTATGTTGGCCAAGGTGCCGGCTTAGGCTGACCCAACACCTCTACCATCAAAAATTCAAACATATGTCCTTTTGCCGCAAAGGGAAACTATTATGGAGGACTTGGCACCCCCGTGACTGGGCACCCCTATCTTTGGGTGTTTGCTCTGATTCGGCTGCCTCATTTGCCTGTTGAACACAAACGTTCACCGCTGTTCAGCAGGACCATAGACGAACCTCTGCCGTCCACCGCTACTAAAATTCTGCTGACAAAGACCTATCATGTGGTGCCCTAAAGAACAGAGGCTTCTCCCACCGCGATGTTTGCCAAACAGCATGTGGCCGGCCACTTAAGCATGTCGCATGACAGCCCTGTTCGCCTACTCCCAAACGATCAGTTTGTCCACTTCGGCGCCGCCCACTCCAGCCTCGAAGATGTTCGACCATCTACACCCAGCCAGGTCCCAATCACATCAGCGACGACAAACCTCTTCCGCCAGAAAGGTGAAGGCATTGTTGGGTCCTTCCCCTGCAACTGGACCAGTACACGACGCATGCTGTTTTTTCGCTGTGCAAGCCCCATCTACAATTTTTTCTTCATCACTTCGTCTGCAGATGGGGGAAATCTGTCGGAGGCCTTGCATTAGTCCATGTTACAGCTACCAAAGTAGATCAATCGCTGCCCTGCCAGCTCTTCGAGTTCGGCATTCCCACCTTCACTCTTGACTGGTCTTTGTTGGTTTTCCTCTGCCACCGATCCTCTATTCGCCAGTGAGAATTGAAGTCGCCTTCTGCCCTTAGTTGCTGATGACCAAATGGGAAAGATAATCCACACCAAAAATACTGCCATTGTTTCGCATGTTTGGACTCTAGTTTTGGATTTGGAGAGATTTGTGCTCCTACAACTTCTGCCCATGCTGGTGTTTTTTTGTTCCATCTCGCTGGGGCCAAGCTTTGGGGGAACGCATCCTTTCATCGCCGACAATTAAAGTTGTCTTCGCAGATTGTTCGGGCTTTTGTGGGAAGCTTTCCACATGCAGATTGCTATGCATGGGATCTCCCAATATCTTGGATTCGCCAACACCTTCATGCTCTGTCCACCTTCCCCCGTCTCAGTACAGAACTTCCCTTCTTGGATTTCCTTTCCTTTGCATGCGTGGCTATTGAATTTTCCCTCTCCACTGCCTTTCACATGGTTTTTGTGGATTCGCCATGTGTTTTAGTCCAAGCAGAATCCCTGATGAAGTTGCCAAGAATTTAGCCCAGATGGACGTTCCTACCAATTGCAGCCATATTTCCTTCTCAAATCATGTCTTTGGTGATGTTTGCATGCAGTGTTCACTTACTTATGGCCCAGCCCAAATGAGAATATCCAAAGTGATCTGTTGCTCTACAGTGGAAATTACAGCTCGACACACCTCCAAATTGAGCTTCTTTTAATAACTTTCTCCTCCCAGTGCATAAGAGCAATACTTGAGGGCAGCCATGTAGTTATTAGCCAAGATGACATGTACAAGTTGTGTAAGAATTCTCTAGACTATGATACATGTAGGGCCCCCATGGGATTGCCTTACAATGACTTTATGTTTGTTCAAGCCGGCAGGTGCTTCTTTGTACACAGTTATGTGATCAGTTGGCTCCCATGTGGCAGGCGCACCATACCCACCCGGGCCAATTCCTCTATGTAGGCTCCCTTGCTTGGAGTCTGCATAGACAGGGGGAGAATGAAGTGGGTGGCCGGAGCTACCTCACCCCCATTGTCGTCCGCCTACCGGCTCACCAAATTCTCCTCCTCGCCACTCTCTATTGCTACTGGAATGCCCTAACAAGAGCAGGAGAAGATGGTTGCCATGAACCTAGACCATTGGTTTTAAAAAGATCTACAGTATATTGTAAGTTCTTTATGGGATTTGGGCCTACATGTTACAAGATGATAAACCGCCATGCGGGTGTAAGCCAGACCCACCACCCCTCTTTACATCAAAGCACCTTATCTGGCGGGTTTGGGTGGGACCTCTTCCTGCATGCACTCCCACCTATACTCCCTCTGTGCCGCATATTTCAGTTGAAACGGGTCTATTGGTGTTCCGTTCCTGTGAGCCTGAGCTCGTGTTTTGCTGATCACTAGAGACTTGGGTTTAGTTCTGATCTCCTGGGTCTACCCTCTTCACACCTATTTAGGGCCCACTTCTGCTGCCTATGCCGATTGTTGGCCTTGGCACTTATATGACCTTTCTGATGAAGTTGTCTAATGCCCTCTGTGGACAATCTTGAGCCACCTTACTGTCCCTTTCGTGACCCCGCTTGTTGGAGATTTGCACAGGCAATCCACTTTGTCCTGTGCCCGATAAGTCGTGCCCACTTCATTGATCTACTGCCTCCATCATCTCTAGCCATCCCTACTGATAACAGTGATGCCATGCTATCTGATTCCATGTTTGTGGTCTTTCTTGCCTTACAAGGCTCTATATCTTCTCCACTACCGTCTATTAACTTCACTTCCGACATGTTTTTTCTGGTTTCTTCACGTCTACTTATGAGTACTAGCTCACTCTCTTATATCTTTCTATTTGTCTGAAGCACAGTTCCGGACTGGTTGTTCATAGTAGAGTTATGGTGGGCTCGATACTATAAGTTTTAAGCTACCTTGTGGACAAGGTGATGCACAAGCAAAGCATGGTGAAATGTTGTGACCATCCTAAGGATCTACTACTAGGACCCACATGCTAGTGGGATAAGTTCTAATTATGTTATTGTTCAATAAGGGCATTTAGGTCAATAGGTTGATTATGTTATTAGTATTTTTCTTTTAATTAAGATAATAGGCCTTAGATGTCTGTTAGTGAACCTACTAGTTTGTCTATTTAAGTGTAAGAGTTAGGCCTTAATTTGGATAGTGAATAAATTACTATTTAACTCTCTCGTCTTCTCCCCTTTCCTCTCTACCTTTCCCTCTTTCATGACCGTCATGCTGCTCTCTCTCCATTTTCCTAGCCATCTTGCGCCACTCTCTTCCCCTGCCCTGCTGCTAGGCCGTTGTAGACACAGGTCTACAACAAGGCTGTGAGTTAGGTGTAAACATATTGTTTAAGGTTTAGGTTGATTTTATAAATAATAAAGAAAATATAGTGATTTTAAAAAAAAATATTGTCACATGCATTATTTAAAAGAAAAGATCAAGACATGTCAGGTCATATGTGCGTCAGCATACACCCAATGCATCACTCACCATAGGAACAAGATATGTCAAAACTTGCAAGCAAGTGAGTAATACGTACCAATCGTGTAATTTTGTATTTAGTGCATGAACATGGGCATGCACCAAGAGGATATAAATGAGACTTTCATCTAAATGTAATTTATTAAGTCTATTTTGCAATACTCTTTTCACTTTTCAGCAGATCATGAGCATGGTAAATGTTAAATAGGGGTGCTTTTCTACTCATTGTCACTGGTGACCACTTTGATCATTTTGTTTGTGCCATCGATTTGGACTCTCACTTCCTAGATGCTAAGAATTTAGCCTACTTAGGAGGTATTAGTAAGCACATTACAATTCAATCCTCCAACGACATTGCCTACTATTAAAGAGAATTCATTGCTTCTAATTATAAATAATTTAATATGCTCTATAAATTATAGTACAATACCATATAAATTAGGATGGAAATAGGGCAATGTCGCAGTGATTGCATAGCCAATTGTGTTCCTCTTTTTATAAATCATGTTTTTAGGTTAGGACATCATATTGTCAAATTGACCATCTATGTTTTGTTGATTGACATTCTCATATGATGTCCATATATTACTAACTTGAGGATCAACCCTTCCCTCATTCTCAACTTTGTGAAGGT
The DNA here is from genome assembly GCA_035235625.1 of Saururus chinensis. NCBI lineage: Eukaryota > Viridiplantae > Streptophyta > Magnoliopsida > Piperales > Saururaceae > Saururus > Saururus chinensis. The sequence goes on from CP141150.1 coordinate 15,387,685, forward strand.
TGAGTAGCCATTTGACTCAAAGAATAAGTAAACGTTTAAACAATAAAAAACTAATGAGAGTAGTCTAGATGAAAAAGAAGTAATATATATATATATATATATATATATATATATATATATATATATATATATATATATATATATATATATATATATATATATATATATATATATATATATATATATATACTTGCAAAAAGCTGCTATGCTACAGTGTTGTAGGTCATTATTAATTTAGAGGGCTGGAGATGGGTATATATAGAATTTTCTCTTCTTTAAAGTCCATTTCATCATCTGCTTACCAGTTAAAATCCGTTGCATACTAAACTTTTTGGAATTGCCCAATAGTGAGGGACCCATCTTTATTTTTGGCACGAAATCAGGTTCATCTGGAACTTGAACCTGACTCTTCATCTTACGCTATCCTTCAGATTGCAATGAACTCATATCTCTTCCTCTTCATTTCCAATGAGCACACACCTCTTTCCCTAGGCAGTGACTAGAAGAATTCTTTTTAAACTCATCTTTATTTAGCCATGGCCACCCTCACCCTACTGAACCAGTCCATCTCTCGAAGCAACATCATGAACCCATCGAATTGCAACTCTTCCTCTTTAGGCCGGCTTCCCTTCCAACTATAGCACGAATTTAACATCCTTCTCTTTAATTCAACTTCATTCATTACGACTTCATCTCCTTTATTTTTATCTCAAGACTCCATTAATGTTAGACCATCAAGTTGAATAAAAATTCAACATAAGCTACACAAATAGCGTCACTAATGAAGATTTAGGAGTTAGGACATTATGTTGTCTTCTCAGTTTTCGTTTCAAACTTAGGAAAAATTCATGGGTATCTTCTTGTAATATCCTCCTCTTAGCATTGGTATTGGTCTTGTTGGACTATATTGGTACATATGTGTGATTACATGTCTTATATATATAGTATATGTCATAAATGTATATTTACATTATTAATTATGTCTATATAATATAGACATTTACATGTATTATTTTTTTAATATATGAATTATTTATATACAATTTCAATATCCTATTCGACTTCAAGTTTAAGCTCGAGCTGAGTATGATTGAGTTCGAGTTTCATTTGAGCCAATCTAAGTCGAATAGGGGTAGGCTTAAACTTGATTCAAGCCTATTTAAACTCGAGTCAAGTTCAAGCTGAGCCTAATTTGAGCTGAGCCAAGCCAAGCTCAACTCGTTATACCCCTAAATACTCCATTGTCTAGTAACATTATTTAATTATTTTATAATGCTAGTGATATTATTCTTAGTAACTAAAACGTGTAAGTTACTCATTGATGTCATAGCTTATGTGATATCATATTCTGCTCTTTAGTAAAAGTGTTCTATTAATACATTAAATTTAATATATTTAAAATTATTTTTCACCCATCTCAATGTGTCCAATGTATCTTCGGTGCATATCAATATCAAATATGATTGATATGATCGACCATGGATACCAATATGTCCTTCTCTGGTTGTAGAGTATTAATTTTGCATCTTCATTAACAAACCACCTAATGAATGATCCCTTATTAAATGATGACTCTCACAAGTCACATCAATCAATCTAACCTTGAAAAGCCAAACTACTGCACGAGGGGAGAAGAACAACTCCCGCACTAGAGGAGAAGAAAAGTTCATGCAGCTTGAACTCAATTGAATAAGTGTCCAATCATATTCTCTTTTCTTTAAAGGTATTGTGCCATCTTTGCCAAATTCTCAAGAGGCAAGTGGTAAGGTTGTCTATGGTTTGGGAAGGGAGCCTCTTGTTTTATGAACTTTTAGCCAAAGATTAAGCAGAATATTTGGTCAATTGTTAGTGTCTAGCTTCTTATTATTTTCTCTGCTCACTTTTTGGTTTGTCGTTTATGGAAAATGTTTAAAAGATGCCATCAATGGATTTAGTGATGATGATTGGACTATCTTGAGTTGTATGGTTTTGAAGAGGTTGTCACTACAATAAATTCAAGTAACACTGTAGGAACCCATGTAGGTCTTTCTACTTTCCTTGTAATCCCGTGATAAAATTTTATGTGCTAAGGCGTTCATGCTACTTCAGGTTAGTAGTCTATGTGTTGTTCATATCACCATAAAAAGTCTTCACAAAAGGTCATCTGTAATGACCTTGCTTTTGCTCTGAGGTGATTCGTGGAAAGAGACCAAATTTTTTGCATGCAGTTTTTCAACATGCGTTGAGTGTGGCCGACTTGATTAAAAAGGTTCCCCACCTGAGTTGTGTCCATCATGAACCATGTAAATAATTTGTTACCACATCAAATAGCAACATTCACACATCCAAATGATTGGTAAAAATCACACCTAATGATTTCTGTAATATTCGGAAATTAGAAGGTGTAGCATGAGCCTGCTTTTAGCCACTATTTTGTATCTCACCAAAAAGACAAGGACACTTTTTAGTTTTTATTTGATTAAAGAAAAAATTCATAACATTGCTATTCAAGGTATTATTGGAAGCATTGCACTGGATGAACTTTCTTTTGATAAGTAAATACAGTTTGTGTGTTAGTTGTTATTCCTAACTAACTCAAGTAATTAACTTGAAAACCCTTTCCCTTGTCTTAATTCACACCTATACTCTAGTGTCATGGGGAATGACTTTATGATCTTCATAATGAAGTAGATCTATACAATAAAGCTGTAATGACCCGGATTTTTCCTCTATTTCTACTTGTTTTTGTGCAAAAGAAAAATCAAGTTGTCCCTTATAATTAATTTGTATTTTGTTCCGTATATGTATGTGTATGTGTGTTACATTTGGAGCTTAAGAGTAAGTGGAGAGGTTTGCGTGTAAATTAAACCTTTGGCGTGGAGAGAGGGTTTCGACAAGCAAAAAGGGGTTTTGCACCTAAAATATGCATTTGGCACGTAAGTCCAGGCTTTGGTGTGTGAAGTAAAGCTTCAATGCGCAAAGGGAGGCTTTGATGTGAAAAGGGTAGGCCCGAAGTTTACTAACATTTGGGCGTGTTAGAGGAGGCTTGGCGCATGTACGGGAGCGGCAACGTGTGAAAAGGGAGGCTTATGTGTGATTAATTGAAAACTACATAAATAAATAGTGGATCAGGATGAAAAGCCATGACCCATCTGTTCATTCCAGAAGTTCTAGAAAAAAATTCATGTCCATGAAGAAAACGGAGGCTTTTCAAGACCCTCCGCGCGCCTCCTCCGTGGTCGGAATCTGCCATTTCTTGCTGGATCTCGCTTCACCCGGCCGCCACGAGTACGGTGGTACCGACTAGAGCTTCTGCCATCTCCTCCTTGCTCCTCCTCGTGTTACTGGAATTTGGCTCGGTTTTCACCCTTTTGGCCGTTAGGAGCGTCAGAGCTTCGTTTGGTGACCTTCGTGCACCGTTTCTGGCTGGCAACCACTTCTCCACCCCTCCTCTAGTCATAGGCTTCCTCCCCACGCCCTCATTTCTCCTCTCCGACCTTCCTCCCATCCACCGTCCCTTGTTTTTGCACCCAAAAACTCAAAACCAGGAAGCAAAATCCTTGCTGTCTGGCGGTAGTGTGGCCTTGCCGGCGGCCAGGGCTGGCCACCGTCACCTTGTTTCTCCTCCTCCTCACCTATCTACCTTAACCCACGCCCCTCTAGCTTTTATACGTGGGTTTCGGCCTCCGGAACCACGATTGTCGACCTCTACCCGGGACGGTTTTGGCTTCTGACGATTTGCCACGATGCCCGTTGACCGATGGTGGAGCTAGACACCGCACGGAATTTGGGTTTGCATATCAGCCCTTTTGGGCGCAGTGTCCACCCCAACCGCCTCTTGTACGCGTCGTTGGGAGGCACGGAGATCAACGGGCATTGAATCGGGACTGGACCATTCATCACGTAAACCCCAGGCAAGCCTACGGCGCTTCACCCAAGGGCAACTCGTTTTATAGAAAGTGACGCTTGGGTTTTCCGAATTTGTCACTGATGCCACCACAGTTGTGCTCCCCGACAACATTCGTACGCCCGGAAAGCGAGGTAGGGGGCTTTGAATTTGTAATTCCATCGTAGCGTCCTTGGTATGTTAGAATGCATGCTAGGGCCATTTGATTACATGCTTCATAACACGTAATGCTATGGATATAGCATGTAATGGTATGATATTAGCTTATGCAAATGCTAATTAAATGACATGTTATTAGCTCGACAAATGATGGATTGTACACGTTTGCAGTGTAAGTATTTGCATGCTAGTAAGATAATTTATCTACACGCTTATCCAATGGTTTATGCATATGTTGGATGTGCTATAATTGTAAGTAGTGTTTGGTTGGATGTGTGTGGATTGACATGCGGAATGGTGGATGTTTATATCGATAACATCGATATGTGTACGCTTGATGGGCTGAAATTAGTTTGGATTGGATCAGGCTTTGATGCAATGAGGGGAAAGCTTTAGGGTTCTCGGGGGCAAACAGACATAGTTTTGAGTTTACTGGGAGACTTTATGATAGTATGAGTTCAGAGGAAAATTACACGAGCATAAAGTATTTAATTCAAACTGGAATGTTAAGTAAAACTAAATTGTTAACCTTGTGAGTTTGAGACTTTAGTAGTTCGACAGATTAAGTTCCGTGGTTGAGCTAGCTAGTGATTAATCGGCTAAGCATTTCTCATGCCTAGCCATGTGTGTATCCTGCGGGAGTTTGTTTGTGTGCTATATTTAAGCCTAAACGTTTCATGCTCTATTGAGAGCACTGTATGATTCTTCCCAAGAGTGGCACTGTATGAATTCTGCCCAAGAGTGGCACTGGCACTATAAGACCCCTAAAGTGTGGGCGATTGTATGACCCTAATGTGTGGCTATTTATGTTTGCGCGCTCAGGTAAGTAGTATCACGAAACTACTCTTACCTGTTTGATCCTGTGCCCCAAGAGCACAGGTGTACTGTAATGCCTGAGATTTTTCATACATTTTCCTTAAAATTCACAGAAAATTTTTGTAATATAACGGCTGTAAATCGGAAAAAATAATGAATACGGAACCTATAAAAATAGTTTTATAAAATAAAACATCACACATCGGTTTTTCCCGTACAAATTTTTACTCATTCGATTAAACATCGTACGGCCAAAGCAAATATCCTCAGGCGCTACTCGAAAATAACAGTACAAATAAATTGCTATGATCATAGACTTTAATTACAAATCTCTCCGAGGCGTCCCTGAGTGTAAGTCCCATAACAGTTCATAGTCTAATCCAAACTAAAGTCCAGAATATATATACAACTTAATTCTCATCTCACCCAATACTTTATATCGTGACACAAATAATACTCAAAGTGAGTCAAACATATACCTGAGTCAATGGAAATCAATCCACCGCTGAAATGAGCATTCATCTTTAGGAGCTCTTCGTCACAAACCTGCAAAAGCATCCCAAACAACGGGGCTAAAAAATAAGGTAATGAGTATTTTCATACTCAGTAGGAAAATACCCAGTAGGGGAGTTCTAAATAGTGAACTCAATAAATCCATACATAGATGCGTTCATGCAACTCAAACATGAAGCAAGCAGGCAACATAATCATGGTCATACGCATACAATCATACCAAATGCACCATCGTGCCAAAATCATACCATCAAATTAAACTTACACAAACACCCTTATCCAGGGTCTTACAAACTTACTTATACCATCGTACGCATATCATACAACTTACACATACTTGTACGACCTTACTCGTATAATCATACACTTACTCTTATAACTTACACAAACTCGTATGACCTTACTCGTACAGTCTTACACTTACAGTCTTACTCAGAAACTTACACTTACAGTCTTGCTTGGATTCATACGTTTACAATCTTACTCATACTCATACGCTTACAGTCGTGCTCATACTCATACTCTTACAGTTGTGCTAATACTCATACTCTTACAGTCATGCTCATACTCATACTCTTACAGTCATGTTCATACTCATACTTTTACAATTGTGTTCATACTCATACTCTACAATCGTGTTCATACTCATACTCTTATAGTCGTGTTCATACTCATACTCATTGTAACGCCCGTCCATTTTTCATCTTTCCTCGCCCGACATACAGTCACAGTTTTCACGTCATAGACTATGAAGTATCCTTTGTCAAACTTACAATCAAACACTCCCCCTTGCCCATCGATCACATACTACTAGCCCACAACAAAGATCACATGCTCTGGTCACAAACTTACAATTCATAGCAACTTACTACTTACTCTTAGTCTTCAGTAGCATACGCACAATTTTTATACATACAATATGCTTATATACTCAGCATAATCATGCAAAATATTAAATTATAAACTCCTAGCATGCTACTACACAATCAAAGCATGCTATAATAAAATTACGAGTTCAAGGTCCTTTACCTCGTAATCCACAAAAGTTTGATGGTGAGCATATGACAGTGGCAACGTCGGTGGCGGAATAGGTGGCCAAAAGCATCACACTGAGAGAGTTATTGTCCCAAGGATTTTCAGACTCTAAATAAATCTCGACAAGGTTGGGATAATTTCACTCGAACCAAAACAATTGGGTGCACTAGGGAAGCCAGACACAAGGTCGTGCCACTAGAAATTGAAGGCGCGACCAAAAGTTGAGGGTGTATAGACTGAAAGTCGGTCGCAAGACGTTGAAATCGGCCATGACAGCACCCAACGGCATCAATTTCGCGTTTACAAGGGCCCACATAAGGGCGAAGGGCAACGACCAAGGGCGGAGGAGAGGTGGAGGTGGCGATGGAGCCAGCCGATTAAGGATCGTCTATGGCCGTTGACAAGCCGGGGCAGAACCCACGATAACTGAGTGGCCCTCACTAGCCATTGACAATGACGGTAACTCAAAATCAAATAGGGGTAGGAGACTATCAGGTGATCGGAGCGGGTTGACCAAGGTGAACAAGCGGCCAAACGAGGAAGGTGGCGATGGTCTAGCCTTCACTTGTCCCGACAAGTTGGACATATGCCTGCCGGAGTCCATCCGATGCATAGCAGCAATGGATGGACATCACCTGACTGAAATAGGGAAGGGGTCCATACTATTGGAATCGAAGCCATAGGTGGAACCAAGATGGGGGTAGGTGGGGCTAGGCCAAAGCAGCCTTTCCGTCATCGCCAGTTTGGGACGGAGCCAGGCGAATTCTGGCCAGCCCATGCCCGGCCACAACGATGCCAGAGAGAAGAAACAAAGGAAGAGGGCACATTTCTTTGGATCGAACAGGCCAAGCAGGGCAATGATGGACAAGCTCCCACCATCACTAGGCCGAGGCAAAATCGTCAGCGGCTGGCCGGCCTTTGCTAGCCCACGACAGCGACAAAAATCATAAAACAGAGTGGAAGAGGCGGAACCAAAACAAGCTAGGGTGGCCGGAGAAGGTGGAGCCGGGCCGGATGGGGCTGTCCCTGGCCGTCACCCGGTGGGGGCGGAGTCCACTGTCGGCCAGCACTGGCAGCTGCAGAGCCCAACACAGAGGGCAGATGATTCTGGGTGGATTAACAGAATAGGAAAAGGGCGGAAGAGAGGGCCAGGGAGGGAAGGTGGCGGCCTTGGCCAACTCCTCCATGGCCAAAGAGGCCCGGCAGAGCTGTCATCGGCTAAAGCGGGTAGCTTCCGGTGCCAAAAGTCCTAACCGAAGCACATCGAACAAAAACCGAACATAGGAGCGTTCGGACCGAGCATAGGAGAGACAGAGGGGGAGGAGGAGGAATTAGTCCTGGTGGGGTGGCTCACTGCCTTTGCCGAACCTAGGAGGAGCTGGTCGGGCTCCGGTCAGCCACAGCTCTCTGTCGGTGGCCACTGGTTAATCAAAACAGTCAGGGCGACAAAAACAGGGATGAAGGAAAGAATAGGAGAGGGGCAGAAGAGGAGACCAATTGGGGCCGGGAGGGACATCCTCCCGCCGTCGCCGGCCCAAGGCGGAGCACTGGGAGGCCGGCCAGCCCTCGTCAGCGCAAGGCGGCGACGGAAACAACACAACACAAATACAGGGGGATGGGGCTAACCGGAGCGAATCTCGGTGGGGGAACCGGCGGGACTGGTCAGGGACAGCGGCCTTGCCGTTGCCGGCCCAAAGCCAGTTGGACGGAGGCTAGACGGAGCCTATCGCCAATTGCCGGTGACATTCTCGTGAGAAAACGGGAGGGTGAGAGAATGGGAGGGCGAACTGGGGCGGAACTGAGGAAGTAGAACCCGGACTGGGGCGGCGCCGAAAAGGCGGCCTGGCTGTCGCCTGGCTGAGGCCGGCCGGCGTCCAGCCGGTGGTGCCTCACCGGTCCATCCAGAACGAGAGAAGGGCCTCTGGGCGATTCCAGAATGGAGTCGCCCGAGCCCAACTTTTATTATTTTTATGTTTTTTCATTTTTATCCCTTATCATCTGATCTCTCATTTACTTTGAATTTTCGCGCGGTAAGCGCGCGTCTAGGCTAGCGGCCTATGACTGAACCCATATCTAATTCTACGGGTACGAAAGTGACACATTTTCTTAATGAAAATTATCAAAAAATAACAGTGAAATTGTAGAAAAATTAAGGATGTTACACTCATACTTTTACAGTTGTACTCATACTCTTACCGTCGTGCTCATACTCATACTCTTATAGTCGTACTCATACTCTTACTCTTACAGTCGTGTTCATACTCATACTGTTACAGTCGTACTCATACTCATACTCTTACAGTCGTGCTAATACTCATACTCTTACAGTCCTATTCATACTCATACTCTTACAGTCGTACTCATACTAATACTCTTACGTCGTGCTCATACTCATATTCTTATAGTCGTACTCAAACTCATACTCTTACTCTTACTCTTACTCTTACAATCATACACATACTATCGCCCACTAAAGCTCATTACAACTAATAAGCTCAAGTGTCGAAACAGAAAAGAATGTCACTGGGGCATTGCCTTAACCTCCGGGGAATGACTAGACATCATTGACTTTTCCAAAGGCAAGGCACACCAATGCTCATGGGGCACAAGATTAAATAGGTAAGAGCAGGTCCATGATACTACTTACCTAAGCGCGCAAACATAAATACCCACACATAAGGGGTCATATAATTGCCCACCATAATGGGTTTGATAGTGCCATAGAATTGCCCACCATTACGGGTCTTATAGTGCTATAGAATTGCCCACCATAATAGGTCTTATAGTGTCAGTGTCACTCTTGGGCAGAAATCATACATTGACATTATTGGGCGGAATCATACAATATCACTTGGGCAGAAATCATACAGTGCCACTCTTGGGCAGAAATCATACAACGCTCTCAATAGAGCATCAAACGCTTGGGCTTCATACAACACACAGACTAAATCGAAAACATACATTACTCTCAACGAAGCATTATACGCCCGGTGCTCTATACAGCACATAAACAACATCGAAAACATACTTCACTCTTAACAGAGCATTAGACATCTAAGTGCTCCATACAACACATAGACAACATCCTGTAGGATAAACATCATGGCAAGACATAAAAAATGCTCAGTCGACTCATTATCGGCTAGCTTAAACACGGAACTTAATCCGTCAAACCCTCATGTCTCAAACTCACAACGCTATCATTAGCTTTTCTTATAAAAAATCAAGTTTGAATTAAGTAAGTTATGCGGTACAATTATGCTACACAAACTCTCAAACATACCGTGCTCCACTGATGAAACTGAAGTTGAGCCCGATCCGAAACCCTAGTTCGTCAGGGCAACAGACTTCACTCACCCGTCCATATCATAAAAAAACTCATTGTACACCAAAATTTTACAGTCTTACATATTCTGCCATCCACCTTATGACCAAATCATCTTACACTGACATCATCAAATGAAGCTCCTCAGAGCCAAACCCAATTATACTCTCTTACTTATACCTCATTTATTAAGCTTACTTTTCACTTCATAATCTGTACGTTATACTTATACAATTATGCACACTCTTACTGTCTGACAACCACCAACATACGCTCTGGTATAAACCACTCCACTCTCATCCTCGCCCGTCATACTCATATCCTCTGTCATCCGTCATATGCTTACACATCCACAACAAATCCAAACGAAACCTCTATCACCTCTTACTGTCCATCACCCATACCTCTGCCCACATACACTTACACATATCCATAGCATCGGCAAATAGCCATCATACATATATATGTCAATCATACATATGTATAACATACACAAACTTTCATACATACTTAGCTTACCATCATACTCGCTAGTCATCGCTAGCACATACATACACGTAGCTTACAAATATACACACTAGCCATCACTAGTACATATAGATCCACATACGTAGCTTACAAACATACACGCTAGCCATCACTAACACAACATACTTCCACATATGTAGCATACCAACATACACGTTAGCAATCACTAGCACATACTCAATTCACATATGAAGCTTAACAACAAACACGCTAGCCATCACTAGCACATAATCAACATGTGAAGCTTACCAACAAACACGCTAGCCATCACTAGCACACAATCCACGTACATCATACATACTTACATGCATATCATATGCATTTCAACATGGCATAATGCATCCTCTTACATCATGCAAATAGATCATGATCTAACATCCATAACATTCAATCATATAGTTCTAGCATGTTGCTATTCATTCAAAGCATGCTATCATGAATTTACGACTTCAAAGCTCTCCTACCTCGTAATCCTGACATTTGATAGCGAGCACACGACGGTGGCAGAGTTGGCGGCCAAAAGCATTGCCAAGTCGAGAGAGCTACTGTCCTAAGGGTTTAGGAAGCGTCGAAAATAATCACGGTCAAACGGGGTGTCAGAAGTCAATGCGGCAAAATCCGCAATCCACGGCGGAAAACTAGGGGCGGCCGAGAGAAAGGTCGTGCCAACATAAGTGGTAGTGCGACCAAATGTCGATGGTGTACTCATTGAAGGTTGGCCGGCGGCTGAGAAGTACTCGGCCGGCCGTAAAACGTCGAAATCGGTCGTGGACAGCACCCAACGGCGGCGATTTTGTGTCAACAAGGGCCCACATAAGGGCGGAGGGCACGAGGCAACGCTCAAGGATAGAGGAGAGGTGGAGGAGGGCTATGCATGAATTCCACTCGGTGGCAAAGCCAACCAATGGTCAGGCGGCGCAAAAGCGGCGCCTAAGCCTTGAAATGCACGCATGGCCACATGCACACTCAGCCAAAAAGGCCCACTTTAGGAGAGATGGGTCGGACGGTGGCAGCCCACAGCCCACAAAAGGGCAATGGAGCTATGGCCAGGACATGGTGGCCGATCGAAGCGGTGACATCACCGATAGCCACCCACAACCAGAACCATGGTGCGGGCGGCTATGCATCTTGCACGGTATAGGGCAAGGGCAAGCGGCCCATTCCAGGCGGAGTGTATAATTGGCCAAGTGGGGCTAGCCCTCACTGTCGCTGAGCCGGGGTTAAGCCCACGATGGCCAAATGGCCCACGGTTCGCCAATGGCAACGACCCGAGATGCACCCAAAGCGTCTAATCGGGCGGAGCAAGGCAATAGGGTTGAGGTGGGGTCGGAAACGGTAACCCCCTACCAATACTAGGACGAGGTAGGCTGGACGGAGTCCGTCCGGTGACCGGACAACGACCGGAAACATACCGGTGTCCAAAAAATCCCACAGACAGTGAGATAACAATAGTAACAAAACCCGACCAAAGTAATGGTAGCTAACTGCGGAGCGAATAAAGCATGGTAGCGGCTCTAGCCAATGCCTATGGGTTCCTACCAACCAAGCAAACATAAGTCTAGTTGAGGGCGGCCGCAAACGACGTCAAAATCGCACACCCATGGCTCAAAAAGGGATTTGAAGGAGAAAAAACTTGAAAAAAAGTTTGGTACCTCCTTGATGAGCGAAGAGGCCATGGGGGCGGTCATAGCCGGTACCTATGGACTCGTGGCGATGAGGCAAAGAGGATCCTAACAAGAACCGATGAAATCCGATGGCAGAGGAGGGAGAATGGAGAGACTAGAATCAAGCTCTGGTTTCTCACAATGTTATTGGACGTGAAAAAGTTTCAGGGTGTCAAAATGTTACTGGAAGCGTGCTATGGACGTCAAAATATCATTTCTTTTTTATTTTTACATCTATATCCCCAATACGCGTTCACTTACCATTCACGCGTTATACCTCCAAAATTCGCGCTGTAAGTGTGCAACAAGGCCCGCGGCCCGCGACTAAGCCCCACACTCAACTCTATGGGTATAAATATGGGGTAAATACATAAATATAAATACACCAAAGCGTCACATTTTCCCACCAAAAATAACTAGAAAAATAGCAGGAAAATCACATAAAATCATAGAAAAATCAGGGACATGATATGTACCTTGCCTTCGAAAAAGTCCATGGCATCTAATACTCTCCGGAGGTTAAGGTGACGCCCCAGTGGCATTCCTTTCCGTCAACGTTGGAGCTAATTAGCTTGATAATGAGCTCTAGCTGTTGATCATAAGCATATGTGTTGAGTAAGATTGTAAGGTTAAGATCGTAAGTGTATGTGTTGAGTAAGACTGTAAGAGCAGGATTGTAAGTGTAAAAGTTTGAGTAAGATAGTAAGTGTATGTATATGCGTAGGATTGTGTGGTAAGATGGGACGAACATGAGTTCGTGATATGTGTATGGTTATGAACATCATATTCTGAGAGACTTTGATTGTTCATGTTTTACTACTTCATGTTATGTTTCATGAAGGCAGCTACATCTGGACTTACAAATTCATTGTTTAGAAATACCCTACTGGGTATTTTCTACTGAGTATGAAAATACTCATTTTCCCTCTACTGAATTTCAAATCCACCAGTGACTTCTGCGGGTCCCAACACGAGAGCTTTGTAGGCGGGACTTGGTTTTGGAGGAGAGGACAGACTTACGGACTTCAGGTCATCTTTTGATTGTTCAGTTTCTTTTGTTTAGTTATGCCACAAACTGATGTAATTTTTGAGTATACATGTATTATGCAAGTTGAGAGCTTATGCATGTATTATTTTGGACTTGTATATGGACTGTTTATATTGGGACTGTTATCGAACTTGTACTTGGCTATGACGGGAGTAGGGTTGGGAAAATTCAACCCGACTTGTTTACCCGACCCGCTTAACCCTGTACCTAACCCGACCCGACTACAGGTAGGGTCAGGGTAAAGGTTTAGGCTCTTGACCCATTTTGAATTTAAGGTCGGGTCATACCCAACCCGCACAACCCGACTAACCTGACTACAAATAATAAAGAACCCTATTTTTATAGTGTTGGTCTATTGGACTTATTTATACTATTATTATTGTGTTTGTTTATTGCATACTATGTTGAACTGTAAGTGCTTAAACATAAATTTGGGCATGAATAAGATGTTTAGAGCATAGGTCTGATCACATATATTTTGCTTTTGTAGTAGACATCTATTTTGGGATAACAAAGGATGGTATCAAAGTGTGGTTAATTTTTATATAGTTTAATTTCTTTTCTGTTATTCTTTTCGGTGTGGTGAATGGAATGAAAATATGTCATATTTTGTTGTATTCATTACATACACTAGATTTAGCTCTCTGTTAAAGGCCTGACAATCATAACAGGGAGCAGGTTATGAACATGTAACCAGATAGGCGGATAATAAAGTTCGATGAAGGACACTTTTTGGAGGAGGAAAATTGTAATCAGGTATCACTGGTTGCAAAGGAGGGTAGGGTTATTAGCAGCCATAGAGTAGTTAATGAAAATTTGAAATTAAGACATGCTGAAACGCATGATCCTTTATGGCCATCAAAGAAATAATGTTCAATTTGTTTTGCGTTGGTATGTGAGTTATCGAAAGCCAAGTGGGCTGATCATGAGTAAACAAATGTTGAAGGTCTGTTTTATTATCATTCTCTTAGAATGGAGGAAATGCAATATTATACCTTTAAGGTCTTTGTTGATGGCTACTACAAGAAAAGTATTAGCCACAAATTAGCCAAATAATCAAATACTACAAATTAATGTTGTAATGTATTTAATTTTATTTGTGTTTGCCCTTTATAAAGAGAAGGTATATAATACAAGTTTAACAAAAAAATTGAGGGAAAAAAGTAGGGCTACCCGCATACCCGACCCAACCCGACCTGACCCAACCCAAGTAGGGTTAGGGTTTAGATTTTCGACCCGATTTTAGTGAGGGTCAAGGCCAACCCAACCCGATTTGACCCGACCCAACCTGATTCCCAGCCCTACCTGGGAGATGTGTATTTAGGCTCATGGCCATGGCACTCGTGATTTTACGTGTGTTTGTTTGATCTCATGCCTGGGGTGATTAGTCGATGTGTTTTGATGATTTAGAAGAAAAATTCAAGTTGTGTAGTTTTAAATTGACGATGTGAGAAATATAAAATGTTTTCACAGGTTTTGATTTTCGTGAATTTTTAAAAATTACAGCCATTATATTGCAAAAAAATTTCATGAAAATTCTAGAAAATGGTTTGAAAAACCCAGGACGTGACAGTTGGTATCGAAGCCTAGGCTTTCTGACTACATGTCCATAACTGTCGCAAATCCAAAATCGTGGCATGTAGGAGTTAGCTCAGACTATGTATTATATTTTTATAAGGGTTAGTCAGAGTTTCTGAAGTAAGTTCTCTTGTTCTGAATAGATGTCTGAGGAGAATACTTCTAGGGGCTTGGCCTCTCCGAGTGGTGCAGATGCCACTACAGAGAGATTCTCCCAAGGCTGTTTACTCGCAGCCCGACTCTTCTGTAGGTTAGGAGATATCAGGGCCTATACCCCTTTGGATTAGACTACTGAGTTTATGGGTACGATGTTCCAGGGCTTGAACCAGTATCTACAAGCTCAGGGATATCATATTTCTCAGACGAGATCAGATGAGGCAGATTCAGGCAGAGGGACATCCCTAGTAGAGAGGTTAAAGAGACTGGCACATACTTATGATGGCAGAGGAGAGCCAGAGGCCGCTAGTGAGTGGGTGGAGGATATGGAACAGTTATTTGAGGTCATGCAGATCACTGATGAGCGGAGGGTGGTGATGGCCATTTACTCTTTGACAGATGATGCCCGATATTGGTGGAAGTCTGCCAAGCGTAATCATTTTCCAGTAGAGCAGCCTATGGTGTGGGATAAGTTTGTGAGGGTATTTTATGAGAAGTATTTTCTGCGACACCTTCGCCTTCAGAAGGAGCTAGAGTTCCTCAGCCTCAAGCAAGGGAGCATCACCATATTGGAGTATGAGACTCGTTTTGCTAACCTTCATAGGTTTGTGGATGGTAGTGGTCTCATAGAGGAGTCTTGAGCCTCCAAGTTTGTGGATGGCCTGCACAGTGCAGTTCGAGCTAAGGTAGTTCTTCATGAGCCTACTACCTTAGTGAGGGTTGTGGATCTTACATCTATTGCTGAGAGAGATTATCAGAGAGGCTAGTCTGATAGACAGGAGAGGCAGGAGCAGGCCAGTGGTTCTCGATGGGAGGACCACAAGAGGAGGTATAGTGAGGTCAGCACCTTTTTGGGCCAGCAGGGAAGACGGCCTCAGCAGCAGTCACAGTCTTAGCGGCAGGTTCAGGCTTCTAGGCAGCCAGTTCAGCCATTTCAGCAGCGCCAGGGTCAAAACTGCTAGAGGCAGGTACCACGTCAGTAGCAGTAGTTGCAGAGATGACCCCCTCAACAGCGGAGGGACACTGATGATCCTTGCTCCTCTAGTGGTGCCACCCTGGTAGGCCCTGCTACAAGATGGAGAATCGGTGTTACTTAGTGAGCAATTGTGGATTGCCACAAGAAGCGGGTGATCTTTGAATGCCCTGAAGGGCAGAGGGTGGTATTCTAGAGTATTCGGGATAGTTCAGCTTCTTGTTTTATGTCTGTTGTTAGGGCAAAAAGGTACATAGCCAAGGGTTGCAGAGCCTACTTGGCATGTGTGCTGGAGAAGCAGTCAGTGGGGTCCAAGATAGAGCAATTGGACGTTGTTAGGGATTATTCTAATGTGTTTCCTGACCACCAGTGAGAGAAGTGGAGTTTGTCATTGAGCTTGTGCCTAACACTCGCCCTATCTCCAAGACGCCGTACAGGATGGCCCCAGCAGAATTGAAGGAACTTAAAGAGCAGCTAATGGAACTCCTAGAAAAAGGATTCATTAGACCGAGTGTTTCACCTTGGGGTTCTCTAGTTCTATTTGTAAAGAAGAAAGATGGGTCCCTATGTTTATGCATTGATTATCGTATGTTGAACCAGGTCACTGTTAAGAATAAGTATCCCTTGCCTAGGATTGATGATCTTTTTGATCAGCTGCAATCAGCTAAGATTTTCTCAAGGATTGACTTGAGATCGGGGTACCATCAGCTTCGGATTCGAGATGAGGATATCCCTAAGACTGCTTTTCGGACTCAGTATGGCCACTACGAGTTCCTAGTGATGCCATTCGGGCTCACTAATGCCCTTGCTGCATTTATGGATATGATGAATTGGGTATTTAGGGAATTTTTGAATAGGTTTGTCATAGTGTTTGTTGATAACATTTTGGTTTATTCCCCTAATCCCGCAGCACACGGAGAGCATCTTCAGTTAGTTTATGGAGACCTTGTGGTCTCACCAGCTATATGTTAAATTTAGTAAATGTGAATTTTGGCTGGATTCAGTGCAATTTTTGGGGCATGTGATCTCAGGTGAAGGGGTGTCTGTTGATCCAGCTAAAGTTGAAGCAGTAATACGGTGGAAGCCGCCTAAGACTGTGACAGAGGTACGAAGTTTCCTAGGTTTGGTAGGATATTACCGGAGGTTTATCGAAGGGTTTTCTTCCATTGCCCTTACGATGACCCGGTTGACAAGAAAGGAAGTCAAATTTGTTTGGGATGAGACATGTGAGAAAAGCTTTTTAGATCTTAAAAGGAGGTTGACTACTGCTCCAGTTCTTGCCTTACCGTCTGGGAGCAGAGGGTTTGTTCTATATAGTGATGTCTTTGGAAGAGGACTGGGTTGTATCTTGATGCAACATGGGAAGGTGATTGCCTATGCCTTGAGGCAACTTAAACCCCATGAAGTTAATTACCCGACCCATGACTTAGAATTGGCAGCAGTTGTCTTCGCTCTAAAGATTTGGCACCGTTACTTATATCGTGAGACATTTGAAGTTTGTACGGATCATAAAAGCTTGAAGTATATTTTCTCACAGAAAGATTTGAATATGCGTAAGAGGGGGTGGTTGGAGTATCTGAAGGACTATGATTTCTCTATTTTATACCACCCAGGAAAGGCAAATGTGGTTGCTGATGCATTGAGCTGAAAATCTGAGGGTTTAGCCACTCACATGATGGTGCGAGAATGGAGACTGTTGGAGGAGATTGTAGATTGTAGACCTGAGTTCCATGCAAGACGTAGGTAAAGTTTTGTGGCTAACCTCACGATTCCATCGGCTATTGTAGATAAAGTGATTCGGGCACAACTTGAGGATTCGGAGACACAAACATTATTGGGTAGACCGGGTTTTACCAGAGGGGTTGATGATGGGATTAGATTCCAGCACAGATTAGTGGTTCCATCCATGCCGGATTTACGGCAAGAGTTGTTGCAGGAAGCTCATCACTCTCAGTACACTATCCATCCCGGCGGAACGAAGATGTACCGAGATTTACGACGTGGGTTCTGGTGGAATGGCATGAAGAAAGATATTGGGGAGTGTGTTTCTAGATGCTTGACATGCCAGCATGTCAAGGCAGAGCATCAGAGACCATAAGGACCCCTCCAACCATTGGACATCTTAGAGTGGAAGTGGGAGCACATCACGATGGATTTTGTTGTGGGTTTACCTCGCACTCAGAAGGGGCATGAGGCGATTTGGGTGATCGTGGACCGGTTGACAAAGTCAGATCATTTCCTGCCTCTTCGAAGAGAACACCCCCCTAATGAATTGGCGCAACTTTATGTGGATGAGATCGTGACATTACATGGCGTACCCAATTCCATTGTGTCCGATAGAGACAACCGATTCACTTCTCATTTTTGGCATGGGTTGCAAGAAGCTTTTGGTACGGTCTTAAAGTTTAGCACTGTTTTTCACCCTCAGACCAATGGTTAGTCAGAAAGGACCATTTAGACGCTAGAGGATATGTTGCGAGCTTGTGCCTTGGATTGGAAGAGTTCTTGGGATAGGCAATAACAGCTATCACTCTACCATTGAAATGGAACCATATGAGGCAATGTATGGAAGACCATGTCGGTCACCGACATGTTGGGATGATGTAGGAGAGCGAAAATTACTCAAGTAAGAGTTAATCCAGCAGTGTGCAGACAAAGTGAAGTTAGCAAGGCAAAGACTTCAGACTGCGCAAAGCCATCAGAAAAGCTATGCTGATCGGAGACGGAAAGATCTTGAGTTTGAGGTTGGCGACCATGTATTTTTGCGTGTCTCCCGCGCAAAGGGAATTATGTGGTTAGGGGTAAGAGGAAAATTGAGTCCTCGTATGTGGGTCCTTTCGAAATCCTGGAACGAATTGGACCAGTGGCTTATAGAGTTGCCCTGCCACCTCAGCTCTTGGAGTTCACAAAGTCTTCCATGTATCAATGCTCCGAAAGTATGTGCCTGACCCCTCCCATGTACTTGACTATACTCCTATGGAGCTCCGTCCTGACAAGACTTTTGAGGAGCGTCCGAGTCGGATTCTGGACAGAAAAGAACAGGTCTTTAGGACAAAGACCGTTCCTTTAGTGAAGGCTTTATGGCAGTACCATACTTTTGAGGAGGTAACTTGGGAAGTCGAGGCAGAGATGAGACAGAAATACCCTGAGTTGTTTGCTATGTAAGTTGTACTATGTGGTTAATGAAGCAATTTTAGGTAAGAAATTTCCTAAGTGGGGAAGAATGTAATGACCCGGATTTTTCTGTTGTTTCTACTTGTTTTTGTGGAAAAGAAAAATCAAGTTGTCCCTTGTAATTAATTTGTATTTTGTTCCGTATATGTATGTGTATGTGTGTTACGTTTGGAGCTTAAGAGTAAGTGGAGAGGTTTGCGTGTAAATTAAACCTTTGGCATAGAGAGAGGGTTGTGACGCGCAAAAAGGGGTTTTGCACCTAAAATATGCATTTGGCACATAAGTCGAGGCTTTGGTGTGTAAAATAAAGCTTCGATGCGCGAAGGGAGACTTCAGTGTGAAAGGGGTGGGCCCGAAGTTTACTAGCATCTGGGCGTGTTAGAGGAGGCTTGGCATGTGTACGGGAGCAGAAACGTGTGAAAAGGGAGGCTGATGTGTGATTAATTGAAAACTACATAAATGAATAGTGGATCAGGCTGAAAAGCCACAACCCATTTGTTCATTCCCGAAGTTCCAGAAAAAAATTCTAGTCTGTGAAGAAAACCGAGGGCTTTTCTGGAGCCTACGTCGCGCCTCCTCCGTGGTTGGAATCAGCTATTTCTTGCCGGATTTCGATTCACCTAGCCACCACGAGTCCGGTGGTACCGACTAGAGCTTCCGCTGCCTCCTCCTTGCTCCATCTCGCGCTTTCGGAATTTGGCTCGGTTTTCACCCTTTTGGTCATTAGGAGCGTAGGAGCTTCGTTTGGTGACCGTTGTGCACCATTTTTTGTCGGCCACCACCTCTCCTCCAGTCAGAGGCTTCCTCCCCACGCCCTCCTTTCTCCTCTCCGACCTTCCTCCCATCCACCATCCTTTGTTTTTGCACCCAAAAAATCACAACTGGGAAGCAAAAACCTTGTTGTCCGGCGGTCGTGTGGCCTTGCCGGCGGCCTTGAATGGCTACCGTAGCCTTGTTTCTCCTCCTCCTCACCTATCTACCTTAACCCACACCCCTCTAGCTTGGGTTTTGGCCTCCAGAACCACGATTGTTGACCTCTACCCGGGACGGTTTTGGTTTCCAATAATTCACCACGACGCCCAGTGACCGACGGTGGAGCTAGACACAACACGGAATTTGGGTTTGCATATCAGCCCTTTTGGGTGCAGTGTCCACCCCCGACCACCTCTTGTACTTGTTGACGGAAGGCACAGAGATTGATGGGCATTGAATCGGGATCGGACCATTCATCGCGTAAACCCCCGGCAAGCCTACGACACTTTCGCACCCAGGGGCAGCTTGTTTTATTGAAAGCGACGCTTGGGTTCACCGAATTTGCACCTGATGCAGCCACAGTTGTGCGCCCTGACAACATTCGTACACCCGGAAAGCAAGTTAGGGGACTTTGAATTTGTAATTCCATCATAGCGTGCTTGGTATGTTAGAATGCATGCTAGGGCCAATTTAATTACATGCTTCATAACACGTAATGTTATGGATATTGCGTGTAATGGTATGATATTAGCTTATGCAAATGCTAATTAAATGACATGTTATCGGCTCGAAAAATGATGGATTGTACACGTTTGAAGTGTAAGTATTTGCATGCTAGTAAGATAATTTATTTGCATGCCTATGCAATGGTTTATGCATATGTTGGATGTGCTATAATTGTAAGTAGTGTTTGGTTGGATGTGTGTGGATTGACATGCGGAATGGTGGATGTTTTTATCGATAGCATCGATATGTGTATGCTTGATGGGCTGAAATTAGTTTGGATTGGATCAGGCTTTGATGCAATGAGGGGAAAGCTTTAGGGTTCTCGGGGCAAACAGATATAGTTTTGAGTTTACTGAGAGACTTTATGATAGTATGAGTTCAGAGGAAAATTACACGAGGATAAAGTATTTAATTCAAACTGGAATGTTAAGTAAAACTAAAATGTTAACCTTGTGAGTTTGAGACTTTAGTAGTTCGACAGATTAAGTTCCGTGGTTGAGCTAGCCGGTGATTAATCGGCTAAGCATTTCTCATGTCTAGCCATGCTGTGTATCCTGCGGGAGTTTGTCTGTGTGCTATATTTAAGCCAAGACGTTTCATGCTCTATTGAGAACACTATATGATTATGCACAAGAGTAACACTGTATGAATTCTGCCAATGAGTAGCACTGTGTGAATTCTGCCCAAGAGTGGCACTGGCACTATAAGACCCCTAAAGTGTGGGTGATTGTATGACCCTAATGTGTAGCCGTTTATGTTTGAGCGCTTAAGTAAGTAGTATCATGGACCGACTCTTACCTGTTTGATCTTGTGCCCCATGAGCATAGGTGTACCTTACATTCGGAAAAGTCCATGGTGTCTAGTACTCTCTAGAGGTTAAGGTGACACCCCAGTGACATTCCTTTCCGTCGACGTTGGAGCTGATTAGCTTGATAATGAGCTTTAGTTGTTGATTGTAAGCGTATGTGTTGAGTAAGACTGTAAGATTAAGATCGTAAGTGTATGTGTTGAGTAAGACTGTAAGATTAAGATCGTAACTGTATGTGTTGAGTAAGACTATAAGAGCAGGACTGTAAGTGTAAGAGTTTGAGTAAGACAGTATGAGTAAGACAGTAAGTGTATGTATATGCGTAGGATTGTGTGGTAAGATAGGACGAACATGAGTTCGTGATATGTGTATGGTTATGAACATCATATTTTGAGAGACTTTGATTGTTCATGTTTTACTGCTTCATGTTATGTTTCATGAAGGCAGCTACATCTGGACTTACAAATTCATTGTTTAGAAATACCCTACTGGGTATTTTCTACTGAGTATGAAAATACTCATTTTCCCTCTACTGAATTTCAAATCCACCAGTGACTTCTGCGGGTCCCAACACGAGAGCTTCGTAGGCGGGACTTAGTTTTGGAGGAGAGGACAGACTTACGTACTTCAGGTCATCTTTTGACTGTTCAGTTTCTTTTGTTTAGTTATGCCACAATCTGATGTAATTTTTGAGTATACATGTATTATGCAAGTTGAGAGCTTATGCATGTATTATTTTGGACTTGTATATGGACTGTTTATATTGGGACTATTATCGGACTTGTACTCGGCTATGCCTGGGAGATGTGTATTTAGGACCATGGCTATGGCACTCGTGATTTTACGTGTGTTTGTTTGAACTCATGCCCAGGGTGATTAGTCGATGTGTTTTGATGATTTGGAAGAAAAATTCGAGTTGTGTAGTTTTAAATTGATGATGTGAGAAATATAAAATATTTTCATAGGTTTTGATTTTTATCAATTTTCACAAATTACAGCCATTATATTGCAAAAAGTTTTCATAAAAATTCTGGAAAATGGTTTGAAAAATCCAAGGCGTGACAAAAGCACTCCATTAAGTTCTTTTCATAATTGGATACTTTGTGATCTTTAAAAGGCATTCAAATATTAGTACATAATTTCATATAAATGATCACAATTTTTACTCACCCCCTTATTTTTTTGGCTAGAATTAATAATTAACAATGACTAACTGTCCTACATGGACAAGGTATGTTTTTGAGACATTTAACAATATATTTAAAAATACAAACTCATCATGAAAAACCATCATAAAATACAAACTCATTATTGTAGACGATTTTATCCATAGCATTGACTTCAATTATTAGTGATTCTGATTGTTTTAGTCTCATGAAATACTTGCCTCACTTTCATCAATTCTCTGCAGGTGTCTTTCATATCTATTCTCTCTTTTGGATAGTCGGCTGAGCAGACAACTCCAATTTTTGCCATAGAGACCAAGCAATTTATCAATCTATCTTTTTCTCTTGGATCTTCACGTAGGAGGAGCATAGGGTCTACAATTTCCATCACTCTTTCTGGAATAGCCATCTTCACATAGTTTGGTAGATTTAGATTCTCACTAAACATTTCATTAGTTGGCTTCTTACCTGTAATCATCTCCAACAAAATAATTCCGTAGCTATACACATCGCTGAGAGTAGTCACCGTGCTTCCGACACCATATTCTAGCATTATAATTTACAAACAATAACGGAATAAGATAAAGAAATCCATATTAAATAAATGTGAGATATTTGTAGTTAGAACCTGCTTGTATTAATCAAGATAAAGAAGAATAGCTATTTATGTAATCTAGCAAAAGCAAATAACTATTTATTTGAAGATCATTCAAAATATATGATCGATTTCGTTATGAATAAGGCAATGTCTTTTTCATGTAACCTTTGACTAGAACACACCTAATAAAGACCAAGTTTGACGTGAAAATATTTAATCTATTAGAGAGGTTAGTTATGTCATCACTCTTAAAATTTGTCGAAGTACATGTCTTTCTTATCTTTGCATACAATTAATACAATATGTCATATTCAAATGGTCAAAGGTAGAGAAGTGTTTACCTGGGGCAATGTAGCCAATAGAACCCTTCAAAACTGAGGAACTCGTTTGATGGGATGAGGATTGATCTCTTGAGGTTACAAGGCTCTTGGCAAGGCCAAAGTCTCCCAAATGTGCCACCATATCATCATCAAGAAGAATATTGCTTGGTTTTAGATCACAATGAACAATTGGAGGTTCACACTGATTATGAAGATAATCTAAAGCATTAGCCACATCAATGGCCACATCTAATCTTTTACTAAAGCCCAAATATTTTGGTGAGTCATTGCCAATCATTTGTTGGTGCAACCATTGCTCAATACTTCCATTAGACATAAGCTCAAATACTAGAGCTTTAAAATCTCTACCTTTGAAATCTGAACTTGAGCATGAAGTTAAAATCTTAACAAGATTCCGGTGACGAATATTTCTTAAAGCTTCACATTCATCCAAAAAAGTTTTCACGGCATGGACTTGATCAAGATTAAGTACCTTAATGGCAACCATGGCTTGATAGTTCTGCAAAAATCCTTTATATACAGTGCCAAAGCTCCCCATGCCAATTAAATTTGAGGAAGAAAAACCATCTGTTGCTTTGAGGAGCTCTATGTAGGAGACTTTAAGATGTAAATAAATTGTGGAAGAAGAGGAGGGCTGGTGCTTCTTGTTTTGTGTTCTTCTGTATATTATGAGTAGGCAAGATATTACCAAAGTGCAAACAATAGAAGCAACAATTGATAATTTCACTTTCATAGAAAGAGATTTTTTGCCTTGGTTGATAAATTTTGGTTGACAAGGGGCCAAGCGTAACTGTGGTATACCACCACATAACTTAGAATTTCCATCTAGAGAAATGGCACTGACATTGCTAAAGATTCCTGTTGTGGGTACTTCTCCCTCAAAATTGTTAAAAGATAAATTCAAATAATTTGTACCATTGAGCTTGGAGAGAAATTCTGGTATATTCCCTGACAAATTGTTGTGTGAAAGATCTAGTTGCTCCATACCTTTCACAAAAGCTAACGAAGGAGGAATACTTCCATTGAGGGAGTTGTTTTGCATAAATAGTTTTTGCAACATAGAGCAAGTACCGATGTTTTCGGGGATCTTGCCTGTCAAACGATTGTTATGGACATAGAAATCAACAAGGAATATCAAGTCACCCACTTTTGATGGTAGTGACCCTGTTAGCAAATTGCTGTTCATTCTGAGTTCAAACAAAGAAGAGAGATTGAACAAGGTCATTGGTATCTTACCGCTAAGCATGTTGCTGGAAAGGTCAAGATGTCCAACACTTTTATAATTCCCAAGGCTCGATGGGATGTGCCCTTGGAGTTGATTATCATTTATAAAAAGTTCAGCCAATTGAGTTAAGTTGCCAATGCTGTCTGGAATTCTACCGGACAACTTGTTTACACCAAGAAAAACCCTTACGAGCCGTATAAGCTTTCCAATTGTTGTAGGAATTTCGCCAGACAGATGGTTATCACCCAAATATAATAACTGCAACTGTTCAAGGTTTTCAATTCCTGAAGGGATGGCTCCGTAGATTTGATTATTTCCGAGTAATAAGTATTCAAGCTGATTGGAGAGGTTTGATATGGATTTGGGGAGAGAACCGACAAGACTATTTCTGTGAGCTCCAAGAAAGACCAAGCGAGTACAGTTGACCATAGATGCGACAAACTGCAAGTCATTGTTTCCGACACCTCCAAGCCGGTTGTACGCAATGTTAAATCGATACAAATCCTTCAAATTTCCTAGATCGACAGGTACAGACCCAGTGAAAAGATTATGCACAAATTCGAGCTGAGTGAGATGAGAAGCATTAGCTAGAGTGGTTGGAAGTGGACCAGTGAAATTGTTTACAGCAACAAAAAGTTCTTCAAGCTTTGACATTGTAAGGCCAATGGTTGGGGAAAGTCCTCCCCGAAATTGGTTATATTCAAGATCCAATGAAATCATGGATGAGAGATTGTAAAGAGATGGAGGTATCGTACCAGATAGGTTGTTCACAGAACAAGAAAATATTCTCAACCTGAAAAGCTGGCCAAGTTCAGTTGGGATGCGCCCGTGAAAGCTATTAAATGTCAGGGACAAACCCTCCAGTGCAGAGAGGTTCCCAAACGAAGGCGGAATCGTTCCAGTGAATTTGTTGAAAGGCAATCCAAGTAGACCCAGCTCAGACAATGAACCAAGCTCGGCGGGGACATTTCCTACAAGTCCATTCCCACCCAATTGGAGATAAAAGAGGCGGGAGCAGTTGGAGAGACTGCCTGGAATTTCTCCTTGTAGCGAGTTGTTAGCCATATTAAGAACTTTGAGGCGATGCAAACGAGCCAACTCCAATGGTATGCTGCCATGAAAGTCATTCTGATGGATGTCTAAGCTTTTGAGGAAGGAAAGATTGCCGAGATGAGGTGACACTGTCCCTTTTAAACCAAGATGGGGCAGTTCCAAGCGCGTGACTCGCCCATGCCGCCGACTGCAAGTGATCCCAGGCCAAAAGCAAAAGTGGGCAGAATGGTTCCAAGAAGCAAAGACTTGGTGAGGGTCACCAGTGATCTCCTTTTTGAAGGTCAGCAATGCAAGCCGATCCGTCTCGTTGCCCACATGAAAAGCCTTGATGCTTATTAATAACAAGCTGAAGCAGATGAAGAGTGCAAGTACCTGCACCTCCATCTTGGAAAGCATGCTGCGGCTTCTTCACTCTATTCCTTATGATGTATGAGAATGCCTAACATGTGGGCAGTAGCTATGGTAACTAATCTCGTCCTTGTCCTAAATATAGTCTGTACCATTCTTGAGAAGGCAAGACAATTGGATGATCAGAATGAGAAACGACCACAGAATCCATATTCTACAGATAGACTGTTCATGAGTTGCAAAGACTTGGCTAGAATTGGCTCCAAAGTCGTCGGGTACCCAATTAACTCGCTTTAAGGTGTAGTTGGAAGACTTGGCTAGAATTGACTTGAAGTCGTCGGTACCAAATTAATGTGTTTTAAGGTGACGTTAGAAGTTTGACAGTCACTACGCAAACGACAATCTAAATTTGTTTGTTAAGTAGGTTTAGTCATGAAGAATTTTATTTCCACGCGTTTAGTGGGAAAAAATTCCCCAATGTTATTTTTTTTTTAAGATTATTGTAATTTTTCATGGAATATAAAATTTTGTTGTGGAAAAAAATCTCTCACGAAACCATAGTGACTTTTTTTATTAGTGTTAGTCATGTGTCACTTTTTTTCATGTACAAAATAAATTTACATTGCCCTAAGTTAGTCAAGTGTATTATGGAGTTTTTTTTTAAGTAGTAGTTTAATGAAGGGCAGTATTCAAAACCTAGACCCGACCCTAGATTGACCTGGATCAGGATAGTTTGAGTCCAATCTCAGGTTGGGTCAAAAAAAAAATATTTAGGTAGTTCTTGGGTCATATCGGGTTTAGTATGTGAGAAACCCAAGAACTAACCCGACCTAACTCTAATTCTTAATTAATTAACCTACAAAACCTTATCTAACCTGAGTTTATAAAAAAATTTATAATTTTTCATAAATAAAACCGTCCTAATATAATGTCGGTTCAGTTTGAATTATTAGAACCCATTATCTCATTCCCTACGTGATGCACATGGACATGATTTGGCATGTGGTCAGCAAAAGGCTCCCACCCTATAACACATGATCTGCAAGCTCTTAACCTGTCAATTTGGCCAATAAATTAGCCCTCTTGAAGGAACAAATCATACATCCACATGGTAATTTTCAGCTAATTAAGTCACTAGCTGGCATTCTTAAACGTAACACTCTCCACTTTTGATGCAAGAGCTAGGATATGTAATCAGGAAACGGAAGAAAACATAATGGAGTTGGCATTTCATCGAACATCTGTGAATGGAATTAATATAGGAAAGGGTACTTTCGGTATTCACTAATGGCCTAACGAATACATGTTGGTAATGCGGGTAATTTCCCAGAATAAGTGAAGGACCTTTAAGACATTTGAGTTTAAATAAATGAGCCGTGAAGTTCGTTTGGCTTTCTTCTTCCTTCGGCCATTTTTACAGTGCCAAAGTTCAGTCGGACTTCACGGCGTCAACTTCAAATTTGATTTCCGTCAAGATTTCATTACCAAATTAAGGATAGTATAAATTGAACTGGAATGTAATATGAGAGTCAGTTGTTGAATGTAATCATTTGAATTTGGTTGTCCAAATTAGGGTTTCCCCCGAGCTCTATTTCGCGCTGAAACTACTGCTTCAACGAGAGGTTGATCTGTAGTTTGATTTGTTTTCATTTCTGTAATTTCCTGTTTGTGAATGAAAATTGAAAAGCGTTCATGAAAGCTTGTTTCAATCTGAGCCGCCTGCATCAACTTTTTTATTTTCACTCGTGCTCTAAGTAATAATCAAATACTCTCTCGATCCTACATTAGTTGTCTGAAACATAAAATTAATATAAATAGAAATTATTTTTGTCTAATGAAGACGCATAATGGGGCCAGATGTACAGTTTAGTTGGTGACCCCTTTGTACGTATGCACCAAAATAATGGCTCAAATGGTTCAAGATTATTAAGTCAGTTCTTTTCCACGTGAAACACTTCCAGCTAAAACAATATAGTTTTGAGCCATGAAGCAACTGACTGGGTAGGACTGGGTGTTTGCCCATACCTTAACAGGGGATCGAAAGGTCAGTCTGAGAGACAACATGAAATTAAGTAGCTTTGGCATCTAGCATCCAAAGCAAGTGGTGAGGTATGGAGGAAAGATATGCACTCGAAAACTGCGAACTGTGAAGTTAGGTGCGAAGTCACTGCTTCAAATTGCACTGGTTTTAAAACTGGCGTTGAAAAAACCATTCCCAAATTGGGAGCGCCCTTACACTACGATTTTAGCCTGAACCAGATAATATGTGCCGTTCTTGAGAAGGCAAGATAATTCGATGTTCAGTTTGAGAGACGACGACAGCGAGCCCATATTCTACGGATATACTATTTAGCAAGTTGTAAAGACAGGCTAGAATTGACTCGAAGTCGTTGGGTACCCACTTAACGTGCCTTGAAGGGTGGAAGACTCGGCTTAGATTTGATTGACTAAGAAGTCGTCAGGTAATGTGCTTTAAGGTGCAGTTGGAAGTCTGACCGTGACTATTAAACGACAATCAAAATTTGTTTGTTAAGGGGGTTTAGTTGTGATGAATTTTATTTCTACGCGTTTAGTGGGAAAAAATTCCCTAATCTTATGTAGTTTTCTAAGATTATTGTAATTTTTTATGGAAATTAAAATTTCTATGTTGGAAAAAAATATCTCACAAAACCGCACCAACTTTTTTCGTAGTGTTCATCGTGTGCCACTTTTTCTCACGTACAAAATAAACTTACATTGCACTAAGTTAGTTAAGAGTATTATGGCATTTTTTTTTACATACTAGTTTAATGTAGGGCGGCGCTCAAAACTTGGATTCAATCGATCTGAATGGAATCGACCTGAGATTGACCTAGTTTAAGACAATTTAGGTTCAATCTCGGGTATGGTCCAAGAAAATAATATCCAGGCAATTCTCAGGTAAGGTCGGGTTTAGCATGTAAACCCATATAACTAGCCCAACTTAACTTGAGTTCTTAATTAGCCTAGAAAACTTTATCAAACCGGGGTTTGTATAGTTTTTTGTAATTTTTTCATAGAAAGAACTAACCTAATATAGTGTCAATATATTTGAATTATTGGAACCCACTGACCAAAGATAGAATATCATATCCTATTTCAGTTCTCGGGTTTTTCGGTGCTTAACTCGAGTCAAGTCAAGTCCAAGAAACTCAGTTCAAGTTGGGTACAAAGAACTTAGTTCCTATCTCAGTCTTGTCGAATCCTATAAAAGCCTAATCAACCTAACTCAAGATGTAGCCATAGTTTAATGTGTGTAATAATGTATATATACATAATTTGAGTTTCTTTGGTCAATATGAGAAACTCTTTCTGAGGTTGATTTTTTAGAGGGCTCATTTTCAAGAGTCACAATCAAATGGGGGTATGGAACTGAAGGGGGTTAAGTGGCAAATCATGAGGAAATAAGTTTGGTACATTTTAGGCTTATTTTGATGAGTGAGACCCGCTAATCAAGGCCAGTCAAAGTTTCAACCTTAAATCAATGACTTCAATTTGACTGGATTAAATAGATAGGCCCACTTATTAAAAAGACCCCAAAATTGGTAGAACCTCATCTTCAAAGGAGATCTTTAAATCCTAATTAGTTCTGCACCTATCTTACAACTCTCTAAGGATCCAAATTAGAAAATGTAATATCAAATAAGATCTTTAAATCCTAATAAGTTCTGCACCTATCTAATAGTTCTAAGGGTCCAAATTAGAAAATGCAATCTCAATAAGTGATTTGATGGTGAGATTGAAATGCCATGATGAACGGTTTATGGCCCCCTATTTTTTACAAATGTTCGATCTATTTCCCTTGGTCCCAGCCTCAACATATATTAGTAAGGACTTTATTTTGAAAATCAACCAAAGAAACTCTTTTCACATATTGACCTGACTTTATGGAGCTTACTGCAACATCAACCTCACACAATCTTCTATATGGTTGATTTTTGTAGGGCATTTTCTATAGAACCATCATTAAAAGCGCATATGAGACAAAGGGGAATGACTAGTAAATCATGAGGGTAGCCTCCATATGAATATTTGGTAAATTTTGATAAGTGGGACCCACTCATATAAGTCGGTAAAAATTTCAACCCTAAATCAATGGCTAAAAATGATAAAATTAAATGAGTGGATCTTACATATTAAAATAACACCAAATTTAGCTGACCCACATCATCAAAGTGGATCTTGGGTAAGTTAAAACTACTTCATATCGACACTTCATAATATTCTTGTCCTTGTCCTAAAGCATGTTTCTCACCCATTTGTTTGTGCTGTTCTTGAGATGGCAAGACAATTGGATGGTCAGTGTGAGAGTGGATGACAACCAGCCTATATTCTACGGATAGACTATTTAGCATGTTGCAAAGACTTGGATAGAATTGACTAGAAGTCATGAGGTACTCAAACCCAATTAACTTGCTTTAGGGTGTAATTGGAAGACTTGGCTAAAATTGACTAGAAGTCATCGTGTGCCTAAACCCAATTAACTTGCTTTAAGGTGCAGTTGGAAATCTGACACTCTTTGCATAAAGGACAATCAAAATTTCTTTGTTAAGGGGGTTTTTATTCGCGATAGATTTTATTTTGACATGTTGAGAGAAAAAAAAATCCCCCAACCTTATATTATTTTTGAAGATTATTGTCTTTATTTGGAAAATAATTTTTTTTGTGGAAAATAAATCTCACGCAACCATAAATACTTTTTTTATAGTGTTAGTCATGTGTCACTTTTTTCCACATACAAAATAAATTTACATTGCCCTAAGTTAGTCAAGTATGTTATGAAGTTTTTTTAATACTAATTTAATGTAGGGCTGCACTCAAACCTCATACGCAACCCAATCAGAATGGAACCTACCTGAGATTGTCGTGGATCAGGTCAGTTTGGGTCCGATCTCTGGTTGGGTCAAAGAAAAAAATACTCATATTATTTTTTGGTCGGATGGGGTCTAGCATGTGAAAAACCCAAGAATGGAACTGACCCAACCTGAGTTCTTAATTAACCTACAAGACCTTATCTAACTTGGCTTTGTATGATTTTTTGTAATATTTCATAGATAGAGATGACCTAATAGTGTCGGTTCGGTTTGAGTTATTGGAACCGACCTAACTCAAGATAGAATCTCGGTTCTTATTTTAGTTCTTGGGTTTTTTAGTTCCTAACGTGAGTTAGGTTGGGTCTAAGAAACTCGGTTCTTATCTCGGCCAGGTAGTGCCGCCATCAAATGAGGGTATGGGACTAAGGGTGTCACACCCCAAGATTTTTCAAATTCATTTGTCATGAACAAAACAACGAAACATTTTTCTATCAAAACATTCATCAAAATGTCTCAGGGTGTGAGCCACTCATTTTTTGAACAAACCAATACCAAATCATAGTACCATAATAATCAAGGTCAAATCACATCATAAACTGAACGTGGTCATGCCCGAGTACATGTATGAATATCTTAATATGTAAAAAAATTAATAAATGGTAAATTATCTACCTTAAAGTAAGATAACATTTATACATGCAAAGTGACCTAGCAACTTTGTCCATGCCGCAAAACCATTTTCCTAAAGGAACTTTAATCTTGCAATGTCACACCCTAAATTTTCTTAAATTCATTTTTTTGAATAAAATCTAGTGAAAATAAATTTTTTATAAAATCATTTTGTCATTAGACAAATATGTCATTCCAATGTGTGATTTACTCGTTTCGAACATATGGATAATCAACTGTCATGTCCTTAAATATATATAAGATATAAAAAAATCACAAGCAGACATCATAGGGTCTTACCCATGTACATACCAATCAATATCATATACACAACTATAAGTAATTGACACTCTCTAGCCTATATCTAGTATCTTAACATCATTTCTTCACACAAGTGTCCCACCCACTATTCCTCTGAAGAACTTACATCGACAACATATGCTGAATGTATGAATATACCCAGTGGGTTGGCTAAACAAGAAATATAATGCTTCAAGAATTACACCTTAATTACATTCTCATTGAAATGATATCATATAAATTTAATATCAAGAACATCATACTTCATTCATTAAAACCATAATAATCAATCAAGCATCATCAACCTTTTTCAATATAACATGACTACCACTCAAAAGTCTCAAATTTCTTGAGTGGGAATCGTAGGTTCTCTATGACATAGTATTCATAGTCCTGGAGTAGAGTCTTGTCTCACAAGACTATGAACTATCTGCATTCTGACTTCAAATACTTTGGATCATGTAAACATATTGATTGGGATGTTTAGCATTAGAACCTCATGAATATATATTTACAAATAATGCTAATGTTACGTAATTGATAATGGATCTATGTTACATGTATGAGAATATGTTTGATAATCATTGTATCGAATATGCTTCATGTTATGAAATTGTAAAATTAGAGAGAGGAAAACCTGGAGGAGAAATAGGAAAAGAGGATTTATACCTTTGATAGTTGTTTTCCAAAGGAGAATTCACTTGAGCTTTGTGTTAAAGATCTATGGTGAATTGAAGAAGACAATCCACAACTGAAGAAATTAATACACAAAGTATTTAAAGTGGAGTTACAATATGTTTTTAATGGAAAAATGACAATTTTCACAAGGCCAAAGTCCAGACAACAATAGAAGATTGTTGAAGACTCTAAACATATAAAGACAAAACAAAGAGGAGAAAGCTTCAAGTGCTTGGAAAAGACTTGAAGGCCAACAACAACAATCTCAACAAGATGAGCTTATGTTAGAGTCTAAACAAGGTTTGTAGTTTGCTTGTGTCCATGTAAACTCTTTATTTTAGTGCATTGATTTGGTTACTTTAGAAATGTCATGGTTTTTACCCTGAGTTTGGGGTTTTCCACATAAATTGATGTGTCTATGTGTGGATTGATCAATAGTTGATTGATTGATAATTCGAGAGTGAGATTGAGTGTTTTAATCGTTTCTACCTAATAAAACATTCTGTGCAAAGAGGCTAGAACTATTAATTCTTACTTGTTGAAAGTACTAGTTTTAAGAGCAATCTAGTCATTCTCTAGGTCGATTAGACATATATTAAACCCTCAATTGGTAGTTGATGCTTAAATGTTTTTGAAAAATTTGTTTGCTACTTGATATCAATTAGATTTGCCATGATATTGATTTTGAACCTTGCTTAATTTTTCATAGTTTAATTACTTGTGTTAGGGTAATAATTCTAATTTGTGCTCAAGTTTATTTCTTAGAAATACATAATTAAAACTTGCTGAGCTATGTGCCCTAGGTACGTAGTTGATTCTCTCTAAACTTTCTTAACTTTAGTGCTTAATTTGTGGTGCTTGGGTTGATTTTTTTTAATTTAATTAAATGGCTGGTTTAAACAATTCAATAAATGAACATGGGACTTGAGAAATCCAATGAACAAACCTCATTTGTTTGATGAGAAAAATTTCTCATATTGGAAGAATAAAATGAAAGCATTTATACAAGTGCTTGATGAGAATGCCTTGAAAGTGGTTGTTAAAGGCTGAAGTCCTCCAATGACAAAAGATGAAGATGGAAGCTCAATTCTAAAAGATGAAATTAATTGGGATAAAAAGGAGACAAGACTTGCTAATCAAAACAGTAAAACTCTGAGTATTTTATTTAATGATGTAGGAATATTACAATATAAGTTAATTTCTAATTGTGTGTATGCCAAAGTTGCTTAAAAAAATTAGTAAACTATAATGAGGGAATTGGGGCTGTGAAGATGTCCAGGCTTCTATTGTTGACTCTTAAATTTAAAAACATAATAGTGAGTGAAGAAGAAACAATTTATGAATATTATGCTAAAATTTTAGATATTGTCGACATGTGTGATTAACTAGAAGACCTTATTCCTGAATACCTTGTTATGAGAAAACTTTTAAGGTCATTATCTTCAAAATTTAAAATTAAGGTGGCTACTTTTCATGAATAAAAAAATTTAACACCTTAGACATAGAGGAGTTGGTTGGGAACCTTAGAACCTTTGAAATGTAAGAAGAGCCCAATGAGAACAAAAAAGAGATGATAGATAAGTTCAAGGAAAAATAAAATGCCCTAAAAGCATCTAGAGGAACTTCCAAGAAAAATAAACACTACAATAAAAGGAACTTATAGCGCCGCTTTTATTAGTGCGCAATACAAAGCGTCGTTAAAAACTAATATTTGCGACCCATATAAAAGAATTGCAAAAAAACACTATTACCGACGCTTTGCTAATAGTGTTATATTAGCAATGTTTTTTAAGAAAAGTCGCTAATAGTGTTATATTAGCGATGTTTTTACAAAAGCGTCGCAAATAGTACTACTATCAGCGATGCTTTTTAAAAAGCGTTGCTAATAGTTACAAGTATAAAAAAATAAAAAAGAAATGGAACTATTTACGATGCTTTTATAAAAATGTCAAAAATAGTACTTTTATTCGCGACGCTTTTAAACAAGCATCGCCAATAGTGGTACTATTAGTGATGCTTAAAAAATACAACGCAAATAAAATAAGGTTATTTTAAAAAAAGAAATTTAAGATTATTAATTACACTTTAAAAAAATTGTCGCCAATAGTTTTATTTTATTTAATATTTATTATTAAAATAAATGATATATAATAAATAAATATTAAACAATAAAAAACAAATATAATATATTTAAATTAATATTTATTATTTTAATAAATAATTAAATAAATAAGAAAAAAAATTCATAAAATTTCCTTACTTTCTACCCACACCTCTTTAGAGCTTAGGCTCACATTCATGTGCGTGAGTGAGAGAGAGAAGAGGAGTGGAGAGAAGAGAAGAGAAAGAAAGTGGAAAGAGAGAGGAGAAAGAGAGTGAAGGGAGAGATATAGAGAAGAGAGAGGAGAGAGAAGAAAGAGGGAAAGTGGAGAGAGTGAAAGAGGGTGGAGAGAGGAGAGAGAGAGAGCAGATAAGAGAGTGAAGTGAGGAGAGAGAGTGGAGACATAGAGAGAAAAGAGAGAGGAAAGAGATCGAGAGAAGAGAGTCTATAGAGAGAGTATAGAGATGGAGGAATATAATTTTAATTTTTTAGATTTTTTTTATTAAATATTATATTTTAAAAATAATTAAAAAGAAATAAAATAAAAGTTATTAGCGACGCATATAAATTTGCATCACTAATACTCTAGGTATTAGCGACCCACAGGAATTTGCGTTTCTAATACCCTAGGTATTAGCAATGCATATGCATGTGCGTCGCTAATAGGTAGTAGCGACGCTTTTTCCTATATGTCGCTAATATATTTATTTTATTTTATTATTTTAAAAATATAATATTGTGGCACCCCGTGTTCTGATTACGCTTAACCTAAGATTGTTAGGGGGTAATTATATAATTTCAGTTAAATTTTAAGGGGTATTAAGGGATAAAACTCTCGTATCTAGATAGAGCTCGAAGTAATGAGCGTAACGAATCGAAGAACACACGAATCGGAGGTTGAGAACGAAAGTTACGTCCTCAAGAAGCATGCCACATGGGCGGGACCCACTTTCAAAGTATGAGATAACCTACCCATGTGGCATCTAGTTTTGAAGGGCTCGTCGATATGAGTTCATCGGTAGCAAGAACGCGCGATTCCGACTTCAAGATAAGAAGTTATCGCGTTTTGAACTTTGAATTGTATTTGGTAGAAATATTAATAAAATAATAAAGAAAGGACAAAATAGCTGATGTCAGCTAGCCGAGCCGAGCCGGAGCCACTCCGCCGATCTGTTGTGCCGCCAAGCCGCGTGATCGCGGCCATCCGCACGAGGCGGGTCTCGCGCGATCGGACGGCTGGCAAAGAGACGCACGCGGGACGGGCGGCGGACCTGCGTCATAGCCGCGCATAGCGCCGCTACGTGACGCGCGCCGACCATCTCCGTAGCCCATTTGAAAAATGCCACATGGCGCAAGCTTGTGCGGGTGAATCTTGGCTTCCGTCGTACACTCGCATGCCTTTTACCATAAATTCTCATTTTTGTTCATTCTTCCGGAGGAGTTTCTAGAGTCGTTCTAAATCCGTTTTCTTCCATTCAAAAAGCGTTCTTAAGTAATTAGAGGGTGTTCTATGTAATGGAAGTATCAATTCTTTGAGTTAGCAACTCTATATAGGGGAAATGTCCCGGGGCAAGGGGAGGTTCCGTCTGCCGCCTACGCGCGCGGAAAGGGTAAAGTAAGGGGAGGTTTTGTATATAGGGGAAATGTCCCGGGGCAAGGGGAGGTTCCGTCTGCCGCCTACGCGCGTGGAAAGGGTAAAGTAAGGGGAGGTTTTGTCCGCCGCCTATGGGCGTGGGAAGGGTGAAGTGTCTCCGGGTAAGGGAAGGTTATGTCCGCCGCCTACGGGCGTGTGAAGTATCTCCGGGTAAGTGGAGGTTTTGTCCGCTGCTTACGAGCGCGTGAAGGGTGAAGTAATCCCGAGTCAGGGGGAGGTTCCGTCCGTAGCCTACACGCATGGAAAGATAAAAGTATTCCGGAGTTAGAAGAGGTTCTGCCCGCCGTCTCTGGATCAGAAAGGGGGGACACTCTAGGGAAACGAGCAACTCTGAACGTTGCCACTTTCGGAACTGCAGGGGAGTACGCTTTTTGGATCTTTTAGTTTAATATTATTTATATGAATGCACATCTTAATTAGTAATATACTAATTAAGATATATAATTTGTTGATCTAATATATGTTGATATGTTCCTATTTAATCCACTTTAATTTATTCTGTTGTGATATGAATTACTCTGAAATGCTCTATTGTGATTTGACATACTCCGATCTGATATGACCGGTATGGTTGGATGAAATCTGATATGATCTGATATGATCCAACATGCTCGGTATTGTGTTATGCTCTGCTCTATGATAGAGTGGGACGTGTGTTTTTGTTAGTGTTTTGCTCACCTATGTGAGATGTGTATTTTACCGATTTATTGGCTTCCGTTTGACCCCGACGATTTATAAGATTTATGTCTGATTCTAAATGATTATTCGAATATAAAGATATACATATTTTAACGTATATGATTTTGTGATGCCTAATGGATGTATTAGCCGTTAGGCAAAACTATGTTCGGATCCAATCGTATTGGAATAACGTCATTGATGATATTCAATACGTACTTAGGCAACCAACGGTACGATAACGTTGGCCCGATCCAAATTAGTTATAAAATTAGGTTTGTCCTAATCTATGCGCAACAGAACATTATAACTTCGTAGCATGTAGAAGAATGTTATGACTCTCGCACTCAAAGTCTGCAACTCCTGGTCAGTCGATTTAATTTTTCCACTTTTTTTATACAGTCTAATTCTGTCTTTCGAACTAACCCCCGGTCCGGGCCAAGTTTTTCGGGTTGGGGTGTTACCACTGTTTTAAAACCCGGACCGGGTTCAACCGGACCGGGCCGATAAAACGGGCCGGGTTACTTGATTTTTTGGGTTAAGTTAACTCGGGCAGGTCAGTACAAACCGTCCAATCGAACTGCCGACCCGGTCAACCGGGTCGGTCCGGTTTAATTCTCTGGGTATGGAAAAATTATTTCTTTCGACTCGAACTCATGCTAGGATACTGCTCACCACATAGCCTTACCCACTTGGCTACAACAATTTTGTTATACACTTAACCATGTTGGTTTTATTTAAACGTTTATTTACTTTAGAATGCAAGAAAAAAGTTTCACGGCAGGATTCGAACCGAGGTTGCGTCAGAAAGGATATATCCATTTTGCCCACTGAGATACAATGCTCTTTTGTGATGAAGTTGTACTTAATATTATATTTAATCTAGCATATAGGGAAACTGGGTCAACCCAGGTTGACTTGCGGTTCAACCGAGTCAACCCGGCCCAGCGACCAATCCAGGTCGATGGTCGGGCTGGGTTTTAAAACACTGGGTGTTACAAATGGTATCGGGGAGCTTTACTCTGTCTGCGAGAGAAAAATATTTTAAAATATATATTGAGTTGTTTCGAATTCCAATTTTTAAATTGGAATTTCTTTGTTACGAGTGTATTATC
The DNA here is from genome assembly GCA_035235625.1 of Saururus chinensis. Classification (NCBI taxonomy): domain Eukaryota; kingdom Viridiplantae; phylum Streptophyta; class Magnoliopsida; order Piperales; family Saururaceae; genus Saururus; species Saururus chinensis. Next base: position 15,425,585 of record CP141150.1, read on the forward strand.
GGATTTAATATAAAGTTCGATTGTGATTTTTGTCATTTTGCCATGTGTCATCGGCTTTATGACAAACTCTGCTTTTGAATGTGTTGTTCTGCATTTATGATATTGGCATTAAAATAACCTCTGACTATGTTTTTATTGTTCCACATATGTGTCAACGGATTTAATAAAAAATTCTAATTGTAAACATCGGTTTTGCATGTGTGATATCAGAATTAAGGAAAATTCCAAGTGTGACCTCCATTCTCTATAATTGATATCAGATTTAATGCTTACTCTAATTTTGAATTTTTTTTTTGTACGTGTGATATCAGATTTAATGCTAACTCCGATTTTTGAATTTTATGTTCCACATGTCTGATATCGGACTAAAGGAAAATTTCTATTGTGAATCTTTCATTCTTTACGTGTGATATTGGATTTGAGGATTTTGATTTTTGAACTTCCACATGTGTTGTATCGGATTCAAGGTGAATTCCGATTATGAGTTTTTTGTTCTCCGAGTGTTGCATTCGATTTAATATGGACTTCAATTTTACGTCTTCCGATTTCGAATCAGAAATAATTTTAAATTTATGTCTTGCAAGCTCTGCAAGTAATTGATACTAACGTTGATTTTATGAATTTTGATTTCAAGTCAGAAACTATTTGCATTCCTGTCTGAATCTGTTACATAAGGATTTGATACGCCAATCCATTTTATTAATTTTACTATGAATAAGTCGTATCGAATTTTGATTCATAGTTTTGTTAAAATTCATGCATAGAGAATCAGGGAGCTGAGAGGGAGCTTTCTGAAGCAGGCTTATATCAATTGAACCAAATCCAGACAGAACCAATAGTTTCTTCCAAGTCAATTTTCAAGTACAACTAATCGATCAACTGAATTGAAACAACTTTATACAAAGTTTCTAATAAGGAATCAATTCCGTGAAACAAAGTTCGTTCTCATTTTTTTTTACATTTTCTAAATAGAATGAAAATTTAGACAAAATAAAGAAAAAACAACACATTCCAGAAATCCACCTGGTTTGCTTGAATCCACAAGCTAAAAGCAATCTTCGTTGAATCTACAATGAACTATCCTCAAATCCATGAGAATCAATCCACCGAGCTCCAGCTTCAGTAGTTCTAGAATATTCAAATTTTGACAAAAGATCCCTTCCTTCTTTCCGACAAACTATTTATACTGAACAACTTTCACACCTTCAATCCGATTGTTCCAGATCATTTTCAAAATGTCCCACCTTTATTTCAGCTTCCTCTGTAATTCCTACCGACAAAGATGATCAACCATATATAATGACTATTTTAGTTAAACTCAGTTGTCTTAAATGCCCCTTCCTGTTCCAACTATTTACCCGTTAAACTAAACTAACACATTTCAATCGTTAATGATTACCCACAATACCCCTCGTGTTAAAGATTTGCGGAGATGTTTGATCAAATGCTCCAACCAATTTTAATTTTCAATGCCTTGACCAAATTGTTCATGCTATTGCATCACTTTCAGCCTGGTGGATCAGCCTTTGCCCTATCTCTGTCATTGTATTTTGATGGACTGAAATATAGCTTGGGCGGAGACCCTTGCACCAGGACTGACTTGTGCTGTGTTTGTGCTATTTGCTTGTGTTTCCCTTGCGCATACGAGTGGGAAGGGAAGAGAGTGGTTGCTAGTTGTGAAGCGCAGCCAGGCCATCACGTGTATGGACGCTAGGCAAAGCTTCGCACCCGTGACAGTTGGTTCCATTGCCGGGATACCAGAAGGAGGTGAAAGCTCTGTACGGTCTTTGAGAAGGAGTTGGATGAAGGTTGTTGAGTCGCTGAGATACCCGGAAGAGGCCAAATCCTTAACGGGTTGTTGCTGAACAGATTGGAGATCCTTGCTGCGTGCTTACCTTACCTTGACGAGTTGCTGGAAAACAAAGAGTGTTGATGGTAGGCTCGATGTTGGCTACAATTGCTGAGGTCGAGGCGAAGGTGGATGCGATGGCCACTGCGAATGGGACGTTGGCTGAAGTCCAAACCTCTTTCTGCAACATCAATGAGTGTTTGGCCCTCTTCAACCAACTAGTGTCCTTGCTTGAAGTCGCACCACACGTTGATGAGTCTCAGGAAGATGGCAGTACGGCTGAAGGGGCAGCCCGTCTCACCACATTAGTGGCCGATGTGTCTGCGATGATGGATTACCTCAGGCAGTGAGTGCAAAAGGTAGAGGAGGCAGCGACAGCGAAGGTTAGCGAGTTAGTGGATGAAGTGGCGGTGCTGAAGCGGGCAATCCTCAATACTCCATCCCGAGATGGGGGCGAGTCTTCATCTTAGCAGGTTGTGAAGAAGGTAAATGTGCATGAACCGAAGGTGTACGCGGGGACGGGAGGCACCAAGGAGATCGAGAACTTCCTTTGGTATATGGAAAGCTACTTCACGCCGGTCCATACTCAAGAGGGGGAGAAGGTTACCATGGCAGCGATGTACCTTGAAGGGGATGCAAAGCTGTGGTGGCGGACGCGGTTGGAGGATGATGCAGCTACGGGTTAGCCAAAGATAGGGACGTGGGATACGTTCAAGAGGGAGCTGTAGGTGCAGTTCCTTCTCAAAAACATGTCTTGGATGGCTTGAGAGGCATTGAAGAACCTTAGACATACGGGGGCAGTCCAGGACTACGTTAAGGAGTTTCAGTCACTGATTTTGGGCGTGACAAACAATGACAAAGGATGACAAGCTGTTCTACTTCATGGTGGGCTTGCAAATATGGGCTTAGAAGGAGCTGAGACGAAGGGAAGTGGAGGACCTTCCCGCAGCGATTGCAGCGGATGATAGCCTGGCGGACTTCAAACAAACTCCCGCTGAGTCAGCGAAGAAGAATGGGGAAGCAAAGTCATCCAACAAGGAGGACATCAAGGGTGGCAAAGCCAAGGGCAGCGAGCAGTCTGGCCAGCCTAACAAGGGTGGTGGCTGTTTCATATGCGATGGGCCGCACTGTGCCAAAGTCTGTCCAAAACGGGAAAGGCTGAATGCACTTCTTGCGAAAGAGGAGGAGGAATCCGATCATGAGGAGCTAGCACGAATGAGTCCCTTGCAGCAAATGAGTTGTGTTCAGTTGCTGGAGTCCCCGCTTGAGGGGGCAGCTTCGAGTCATTGAGGATTCGAAGGAAGGAGGGAGCAGACTCCCCAAGCCTTGGCTGATCGAAGCAGCTAAGGGGCAAACTGATGGAGAGGTTCGCAGGATTTGGGGGCAGCGGGTGTTGCCCAAACCTAGCCGAAGGATGACTTAGGCTGGGTGGAAGATGACTTGGTTGTAGTGTGATGGGAAGTGTTGGCTGCTTGCTTGACGGGTTCAGCAAGGTGGAAGGCTTAAGAGCTTCAATCGGTGCACCTGGGAAGTCAGGGGCTTCGACGAGGGCATCGAAGAATCAAGTGGGGGAGGCATGTTAGACCCCTAACTTGTCGAATGGCAAAAGGGGGCGGCTACCCTCTTACTTGGCAGCGGACAACCAAGTTTGCTTGGGTGACAGACAGCGTGGGCAGCCCCTTGGGCACGGACGGATACTGGAGCAGCACAGAAGGAGTTCCGAACAAGCTACTCACCTTGCGGAGCAGCTTGAGTAGGAGTCCTTGCGCGAGCGGGACTCTAGCAGCAAAGCTGGGTGCTACTTGGACTTAGGGATGGATTCCTAAGGCGGACATGATTCACTTATGCAGGATTGCTACGCTCTTAGCCCAAGTAGGAGTTGAGGTAGCGAGTTCCATGGACGGATAGGACTTTTGGAGGCAGCATGGGGCTGGATTTCTAGCGGAAGATGGACTCCCTTGCAGGTTTCCTGATTTGGGCTAGGGGTGGATTGCTTGTTGGGCTGAGAGTTGGTCAGGGTGAGAACTCTTGTATGAGTGGATTTTGTACACCTAGTAGCACTAGGACTGGCCAGTTCAGGCTGAGTCTATTTAAGGGGGAGAGCAAGGGCGGTCATGGCTAATTGGTGATTGATTTGTTCATGCATAGCGAACTAGGGAGCTTTCAGCTTAGTAGATCAGCCTTTGTCCTCTCTCTGCCATTGTATTTCGACGGACTAAAATATAGCTTGGGCGGAGACCCTTGCACCAGGGCGAACTTGTGCTATGTTTGTGTTTCCCTTGCGCATACGAGTGGGAAAGAAAGAGAGTGACTGCTGGTTGCGCTGCGCAGCCAGGCCATCACATGTGCGAACGCTAGGCAAAGCTTCGCGTCCGTGACACTATCTGAAGTCAATTCCTAAATTTATAAACAACTTCCATCAGTTGAAAACCTAAATACTCCTCGACAAATATTCATTCGGATAAGCATCTGAACAAGTCGACAAGCAACCCATTTTTTAAATCCATGTGTACCGAATCACCCATAAAAACCCGGTGGCCATCCATTTGACCAAACTAACTTCTTGGATCAACAAACAGCTAGCGCTACTGAGCCCAATTGAGCTTTGGATATGCACCCGACATTGAACAAGATACCTGCCCTATTCCCTTCCAAAACCCCATTCTTATATTATATCTCACATCTAGCTATTATCCCATACCTATATATTTTTTCTTTTTTTTTTGGCATGACGTGCAATTGTATTGATGAGCCCATGATGCTGTTAGCTTTGACCCCTTTTTATCTGCATGAGGAGCTGAAAAGAGCGCATGATTTCGTTAGCCTTGACCTTCTTTTGTTGTGGGGAGCTGATAGCCTACAAAATTAATCATTATAGGAGATTTTTATCTTTAATCAGCCAGCAGAAGTGCACGCTGCACTCTAGATATTTAGACTTATTAAGATATGCAAGTTGAGCTTCAAGTTTATTAATTTTAATATATAATAGCTTAGACGTATTAAGGGTAAGTTTGTACTTTTATGCCAAAAAAATATTATGCTCCCCTTCTGCATTGGTAATATGTTAGGCATATTAAGGTATTTAGGACTTTTAGGACAAAATGCTCTGCGGCCCTTTTTACTTTAATGATAGTATCAATTAACCAATTGCGGTTAATTGCAAGCATGGTCATCGACTTCCTTTGCACTATGTAAAACTTGCCAACTCATGTGGGATTGAGATTAATAACACACACTAGTACACATTAGAGTCAATACCATTGACGATAACATGCACGAGTGTATGCACAATTGATTTTAAACAACAAGGGCTCCAATGCGTAGCTTATGCTGAGCTCATTGGCTATGAAATAATGAAAAACACTTCCACTTATGTGATACAAGCACTAGGTAAAAGAAATTGGATTGTACTGCAGTTCCAAATTTCTTAGAAATATTATTAATATATTAATAATTTCTTAGAGGTATATGCTGTAACATGAAGTAAATATATTAATAATATGTTTCCTGACAATACTTTTAAAAAATAATAATAATTCAATATAATATTGAAATCTATTCTCTGTATTGTAGTCTCGTTTGATGCGGGCTGGGTGGGGGAGTGTTCGAATTAGGGTTGCATGTTGGGTCGGATTGGGTTGAGCATTGCACTACCCTACCCAAGCGATGATAGTATATCCCATGATTCTTGAATTTGATCCAAGATAGGATCTGCCCCACAAAAAAAAAAAAAGATAGTGCCGGTGATTTCTAAATGCGAACCAACCCCGGATGTAGGAACCCGGCCCAACTTGAGATAAAACTTGTCTCAACTCTTACCCAAGAACCAGATCCGAGAGTTATCTTCGGTTGGGTTAGTTACAAAACCCAGACAAAAACACAAAATGAAATATTGAAAGGGTAAGTTTTTTTGGGGTCGGGTGTATTTATGGGGAAAGTGTTAGGTAAGGACAAGTTTTTTTATACTTAAATTGTTATGTCCGGTGATCATGTCTATTCTTGGATATTTTATAGGTTGAACTTAGACCCGAGAATTAATACTACCACGAGATAAGACCCGACCCGACCTTACCCAAACCCAAGTAATCTCATGTCGATTCCAAGGGGGTTGGCTGAGGTCAGATTTTTTGGTGCAACCTGAATTGGAATGTGAAGCATATATTGATAATCCGCAGAGTGGTAGTCGTGTTTAACTGGATCAACACTTGCACAAATATAGTGGTGACGACTAGGGCCAACCTTTCTCCCTGGGAGATATTCACACATCCAAAACACACACTTAGCTTTTAATTGGACAAAACAAGTAGGTCTCACATAAAGTTCCTTGGGGCCGTATATTTTGTCTAATTAAAAGCCAAGTGTGAATTTTTTACGCAAGTTTTTAATATGTAAATATCATTTTCCTAATAGATATAAAAAGCTTAGTTATGCCGCTAGGGCCAGGTTGCAGATTATCTCAAATTCCCATGCAGATTGTTTCCAAGTTCCAACAAAGCTAGTGCTGCATGTATTTAACTTCAGCTTCTATGTAAGTCATAATTTTTGTAAAGAATGTGGCTATTTAGAGCTTACTTTTTTTCTTGTGCCCCCTGTTTTCTTTACCCCATTTTCTTTTATTAAAATTTTTTATTTATTTTATATATTTAAAAATTAAAAATTTTTACCCCATTTTTTTCATTTTTCTTTTTTTTTTCGGTGGAACCTTGGTCGTCGGTGCCGACATCAACACCATCAGTGGCCACAGGCTAGATCCAGCATGCCTCGGGCCAAATTTGGCCACACAAGCTTTCGAATCTGGCCTTCGCGGCCAAATCTAAGCCGGACTGGCCGTGCGCAAGCCAGTCTGGCACGCCGCCGAATCTAGCCAGCACAGCTAGCAGCTAGATCCGGTGTGTAGGCCAGATCCGGTGCGGCCGAACTAGCTGTGCGGGCGAAATCCGGCCTGTGCACCGGATTTGGCCGCAAGGGCCGGATCTTGCCGGCGCGGCTAGTCTAGCGTGCTTCCAGTCTTACACGCCAAATCTCGCCACCAAAGTTGTCGTCAGAGTCAATGTCGCTGTCGCTGTCGCCAGAGGATAAAAGAGTGGGGTTTAATGTAATAAAAGAAATATGAGCAAAATAAAGAGAGAAATTCAGATGAATGAAATAAAAAAAATTACTTTTTCACTTTATTTTGGGGAAGTCAAAGAAAAAAGTAAAATATAAAATAGGGTATAACCACGTTCTTTTGTGAATTGGTACATTGTCCAAAGACTACATCATGCCCTTCCCACATTTTAAGATCCATGTGAAAATTAAATAATTTAATTTAGTTTGTTTATATAACTAGCAGTGTTTTAAAACCCGGCCCGGCCATTGACCCGGATTAGTAGCCGGGCCAGTTTAACCCGGGTCAACCCGGGCCGGGTTGACCCAGTTAACCCTTTTCTTCCGCTCTCCTTCCTTCCTCCCGTCCTTCAGATCATTTTTCCATAGTTTCTTCCCTGCCTCCGCCTTTCCTCCCCACGGTCATCTCAGTTTGCCTCCATCCGCCCTCACCTTTTTTTTCCAGTTAACCTTCAGATTTAATGAGCATAAGTTGTTTCCCATTATTCTCAAAAACAGTGGGATCAGTCAGCCATCATACCGTCTGAAGTTCAGGAATCAGGTACTGCCTTTGAGGATGCGACCTATTTTACAGCTCGCCCGGAATGGGAACTGGGATAGATGAAGGAGGGCCGCGAGTTTCTAAATCAGGGCAGATATTTGTGGGCCTCCCCCCCACCAAGTGGGATAAAATAGTATTTTGGATCCTTGCACAAGTTGGGTCTTATGTAGCAGAGAGAGGGGTGGGGGTCCTTCTGTCTTGAATCTTGATGATGCAGAAGATCAAACAATTAACATGGGTCGGCCATATTTTCCTCGTATAAAGACCCAAACGAGAGCTGGACTGGAGTGTGTAGGTGACTAGGTGGGGGCAGAGAGCCTTGTGAGCCCCGAGGCAGTGGGGCTTGCCCCATGATCGTGATTGAGAAATGCTACGTCAGTGTAAAAGTCAAATTGAAATTGAAGGAGGAAACCAAAAGATTGAGCGAGCGAGAGGGGGGCGGCGCTGCGAGGATGACGACGATGATGTCAGAGCCAAGTCGCAATCTCCCGGTTTCCAAATGGGATGAAAAGGAAAGGAAAACGGACAAAATGCGGTGCCGATACATGGAACGGGATCAGCTTTGCTAAATATAGTATTGGAAGCATCCGCATAAAAAAACATTAATAAATCAGATCGAGCTGGACCCGCTGAGAGAAAAAACGGTACAAAAGGCCTGCGGAGAACGGACTAAGCCCGGCGGAGAAGTGTGGAAGCAACGCGGTGAGGTAGATTCGAAAAAAAAATAGTAGATGAGGCAGAGAATGGATGAGAAGAGACATGAGGGCTTTTTACCGGAAATGGGTTTTCGACGGAGGGAGATCTTCGCCGGAGACAGATGTTAGCCGGAGAGGACGCCGCCGGTCCAAATCGCCCAAATTTACGTGCCGGCTGCGACGGTGAAATTTAAGCTGACGGAATTGAGCTATGGACGGAATCGGCTGTGAGATCACCGGACGGCCGGAGAAGAGGAGGTCGCCTCTATCAATGGCGGCGGTGCCCCAAGGCCCCCAATTTCACAGTCACTGGACCAGTCGCACTGTGCACAAGCAGCACAATGCGAAGTCGCGAATAGAATATGAAACAGTGTTCTACTGTACATTTAGCCCGACTCTGCGACTCGCCCCATTTTTTGTTTTTACGTTTTTTTTGGAAAACCGGACCGGACCGGTAGGCCGGGTTTTCGGTTTAACCGGCCGGGTCACTCTGACCTGGCCGGGTTAAACCAACCCGGATTTTTACTCGAACCGGCCTATTTTTTATACCTGGTCCGGTCGGTCCGGTTTTTAAAACACTTCTCAGCCGCGATCCTCCCTTCTCCTCCACTGCCCCGCCCCGATCCTCACTTCAACTCTGATCCCAAGTTCCCAGCCATCCCTTCTCCTCCCCTGCCCCTTCTCCTCCACTGCCCTTCCCTGATCCTCCCTCTCCTTCATGGCCCTAAACGTTTTCACTTCTCTTTTGTCTTTTTTTTTTAACCCAGATCGGACCGGTTGTCAGGGTCGCCGGTTCGACCGGCAGGGTGAGGTTGACCCGCTCGGGTAAACCTCACCCGGCAGCCTGGACGACTCGGTCCGGATTGTCGACCGGGTCCGGTTGAACCCGATCGAACCGGCCGGGCCGGTCCGGGTTTTAAAACAGAGAAGTAGCTTACAGGGGTGCAGGTATCTTTTCAACGCCTACATAAACAAAGAGGCTTGATGTTGGTTAGCAGTCTTTGCATCAATCGTCCATTGCGATCAAGTACATACGCAACTGCGAATGGCTGAAGAGGGTGCTGCCTATCTTGGTTCTTCTGCTCAGCCACCAAATGGCTCAAAGCCGGAGCTTGGTCGTCGATCAGTTGCTTTTCATCCAGATGTTTGGGGTGATTGCTTCATTAAACTCTCCCAGGATAAAGAGGTGACATGGTGTCAAGACTGAAAGATTGTAATATCTCGCTGGGTGCTAATCTTTTTGCTTATGTTATATTCTTCAATCATGCATGCATGCAGGAGCTGGATCAATGGCGTATAAGGGCTGATGAGCTTAGAGACAAAGTGTATGACATGTTAAGCAGCACAGAGGGGACCTTGAAGCTTGATTTGATTGATAAGTTTTATCACCTTGGAATATCTTACCACTTTGAGGATAAAATAGAGGAAGAGCTGCAGAAAATATACACTACTTACACTAATGATGCCTCTGAAGACAATCTTTACGCCCTTGCCCTCCGCTTTCGTCTACTATGACAAAATGGATTTAGTGCACCTTCAAGTAATTAATCACTTTTGCATTACTCGATGCCTTTTTTGTTCATTCATGATCATAAGTTTCTGAATGCTATTTTACGTGCAGTTATAATCATCATATGCATTACATCAGCTACAATACAAAAATGTGGCAATTTGTATGATTATACACAAATGATGAGTTTTTATGCTAGGAGAACAAGAATATATATGTAGCGGCAATATATTAAAGTCCATTAATATATGATGAAGTCCAATTTTTGTACACTTTCTTTCAAAGAAACTATATGCTTAACTTCATCAGACATTGGCTGTTAATACAGATGTGTTTAACAAGTTCAAGGCTGCTAACGGCACCTTCAAAGAGAAACTAGCTTCAGATGTCATGGGTCTCCTCAGTTTGTACGAAGCATCTTTTTTTGGAACAAGGGAGGAGCAAATACTGGACGAAGCCATTGTCTTCACTACAAAACATTTGAGAGCTGTTGTACCTCACATAGATTCACTTCTTGCAGAAAGAGTTGCACACTCCTTAGAATTGCCTCTGCACAAGAGGATGCAAAGGCTGGAAGCCAGGTACTTCATTTCATTATATGAACAGGACTTTGCTCATAATGATGTGTTGCTGGAATTTGCAAAGCTGGATTACAACATTTTGCAGGCATTGCACCAAAGAGAGTTAAGGGAACTGGGCAAGTTAGTACCGCTAATCAAGCCCTTTTTGTTCCTTCATTTAATTAGGAACTTGGCCTCCTCACCATTACAATTGTACAGGTGGTGGAAGGATCTGAACCTTGTGGGAAAGATGAGTTTTGCTAGGAACCGACTGACAGAGTGTTACTTTTGGATTTTGAGTGCTTACTTTGAGCCCCAGCACAGCCGGGGCCGAATATATGCCTCAAAGATAACAATCCTTATGTCAGTACTTGATGACCTATACGATGTCTATGGAACTATCGAGGAGCTCCAGTTATTCACTGATGCTGCTTACAGGTATTCAAGTAATCTATAGTTAAGCATAAAAATGGCGATTTAAACCCCTTCTCCATTAGCCATCTACCCGGTGCGTACGATGGGTGGGCTTTGTAGTTACACGAGGGGATTGGTAGTGGACGGTTTCCATGCCCCTTCTAGTCAGGTACCCCTCGTTATAATAAGAAATTAATAGAAATATGAAAGTTTTAAATCACAACTAAGTTTTCAAGAAGCCCAAAGAGGTATTCTGCATCTAATTTACCTAAAATAGGGGTGTTATTGTAAGCTTCAAAGCTCGACTTGGCTCATGCATTTAAGTTCAAACTCAAAGTTAGTCAAGCCAAACTCAAAAATATCTGTGTTTCTGTTAGGCTCAGTTTGAAGCTTGAGAAAAACCTAAACTCACATTATATATATTAATTTTTAAATATATGCATGTACATGATACACACTATAAATAAATTTTATGTCTCCTAAGTTTCAACTCCCATCACGCTTTTTGTTAAGAGGAAATAAATAACATGTCCGCATGAGAACTAGAATCGTTTTATTAAAGAACTTTGCTCCCTTTGTTTTATATTTTATAGTCTAGATTAGGAAATCAAAATTAACTAAAACTAGTTCATTTGGTTTTTTAATCTCTCTCTATATATATAGGACAATTTTCTCACCGTGCTCATATTAGTGACTGTTTTTATTAATACCATTGGGCCATCAATTACCAAACCAAATAATAATTGGAAGCTAAAACAACTCAATCCCACTTGAACTCAAGTCGATCTCAACTTGAAATGAACTTGAAACTTGACTCCAGCTTGAAATTGAAATTGAAATTTTATGCTCAACCAGAAATACTTTAAAGCTTGACGTGGCTTGGCTCGTGATAACTTTCTCAAATTGTTTCTTTCGAAGAACCAAAAAGATTTGCTAATTAATAGTTAATATTTAAAAGGCTCACTTCGTCTTTTGGGCAAACCAGGGGAATTGAACCCACCCCTAGTCACATGTGCTTCTTTCCTTTTATTTTTCTTTGTAGGTTAGGGAAAACTGGACTATATTAGCAATTCCAATTGCCTAACATTTGTAATACGGAACTTTTAGTTGGCTTAATTGCAATTGGGAACTTGCCACACTTAACATTCTTGCCAAAATATGCATTTTATTTATTTATTTATTGCATTCAACATACATGGGTATCCTTTTTCATTGTTCCTTCGCACTTACCCATACAGATGGGACATTGCGGCCATGGAAAGTCTTCCAGATGATATAAAACCTATGTATGCGGCATATATTGACTGTTCAAAAGAATTTGAAGAGGAACTGAGTGTTGAAGGAAATGCATATCGTGTACACTACTGGAAAGAAGCCGTAAGATAAAATTAACCATCTTTGTCAATATTATTATTTCATTTGATTTTATATTCCCAAAAAATTCTTATAATAAATTCCTGTTTTTATTAATCTTAAAACTAATATTGCTGCTTCCATCATAGTTGCTGATATAGTTATTTGTGACGAGTACAACAGATGCAAGATTTGTGCAAAGAATTTTTGGTAGAAGCAAAATGGTACAGCGAAGGATGCATACCAACATTAGAGGAGTACTTGCGTTGTGCTGAAATCACTAGCGGCCACCCAATGGCATTCCCTGCTTGCTTGCTTGGAGCCATTGAAGATGCACCAAAGGAAGTTTTTGAATGGATCAAGACATACCCCAAGTGCGTCGAAGCTGCATCTCGTATTCTCCGAGTTGCAGACGATATCCAGAGTACTAAGGTTGATTTATGATCTCGTGCTCCTTTTCTTTACTAGTTCAGGTTCATTTGATCATAAATTGCTCAAACTTAGGCAAAGTTCATTTCATTTCTATAGTTTACTGAAAATTTGCATGGTTTCAAATGGTTAGTTTGAGCAAGTGAGAGGGCACGTTGTTTCCGTTGTTCAGTCTTATGTGAACGAGTACAAGTGCTCTGAGAAGGTGGCCGTGGAGAAGCTCCGTGAGGTTCTCAAGCTCGCATGGAAAGACATAAACCAAGCATGCCTGAGGTCCAATTCATTTCCAATGGCAGTCACGAAGCTTGCCTTAAACCTTTCACGGGTGGTAGAAATTATTTACCAGTTTGGAGATGGGTACACTTTCGCTGATGGAAAGACAAAGGAACGCATCGCTGCCGTGTTGGTGGACCAAATTCCCATTTGAAGATTACTCGAATAAACTCATGAAAATCTATAATAAGATGCGAAGGGTTCATGTGTGTTGGTGGACCTAAATTTATAATTTAGACCTTATATAGCCTCTTTCTAAGGTTTCACATGTTCTTCAATTCATTAGTCCACGGTTATCATAATCAAGATCACTTCTTGATAAGAGTACAATCATTCGATTCCCGGTATAGCTAAGTAAATGATTTCTCTATCACAAGCATAATCAACTACAAAGTTGCCAATCTTCTCTCTCATCCCAAGCATACCCCAAATTTTATGCTTTTTGGATTTTTTTTTATAATTAGAGGTGTCTGCATATAAGGCCCACCCATCATAGGGCCAAGGTAAATCTAGATGTAATTGCGAGTGGGTAGAAAATGGAGTGGAGCTTCAAATTTAAGCCCTCCACTTCATGAAGCGTGTCATGGCCATCCCACACTTTTTGGATTTTTAATTAATTAATTTATTTATTATCTCCTTTTTCTGTTTTAAGTCGTACTAGTAAGTGAAGAAGTCATTGCTACAATCTATAAAGATTGAAATCAAATTATCCTTAGTTACCACTTGACAGTCTTTCGTTGGCCACCCAGGACATGGCAGTTTTTCATTTTAAAATTGATTTTACCCTCATGATTTATTGTAAAAATTACACTCTTTCTATATTATATTAATAGATCTATTTAATTTTTTAAAATAAATTAAGTTTCTAAAAAAAATAAAAAAAGCTATAAGACGGAAATAGTATATAACTATATTATCTATTGAAAACAAGTAATTTTCATGGAAGCATATGACTCTTATCTGTCAACATAAGATTAAATTTAAATTATTTTAAAATAATTTTACCTTTTTATGGTTGATTGCATATACTCTTATAAACACTTTTATAAAAATTTGTTATTATAGGAATATTTATTAAAATATAAAGTGGCGATATCATCCAATTTAATGGTTTTAAAATAATTTTACCCTTGTAACTTTAAATTGATATTTTTTTCTTCTAAATTTTATACATTATTATTAAAACAATATAAAAAAAGGGCAACAGCGATTAGTGATACCACCGGGTTGGGTTTTGTTAAACCCGAACCCGAACCCACATCAAAAAGCTGTGACCCGAACCCGACCTATTTGACCCGAATAGATTAAAAAAATAATTTTTATATAATTTTTTTTTAAAATAATATTAAAAAATATATATAAAATATAAATTTTATATTTATATTTATATTCGGGTCGGGTCGGGTTGGATCACTAAAACCCGACCTGACCCATTAGGGTTATTTTTAAAAACCAAACATAACCCATTAGGGTCGGGTCGGGTTTGCCATTTACCCGACCCGAGTGGCATCCCCAACAGCGATGCACAATAACAACGGTCTGTAGCTAATAGTTGGCATCTGCGACGCTAAAGCCTTTAGTCATCGCTATTATCCAATGTTTTAAAACCCGGCCCGGACCCCGACCCGGATTAGTGGCTGGGCTGGGTCGACCCGGTTGAACCGTGGGTCGACCCAGGTTGACCCGGGTGATGACGTCATCATACAAAAAAAATTTGCAAGAATTTCCCCGTAACACTAAAATAAATTTAGTTAAACCTACTTCAAAATCTTATTTAAACCTATTTAACCATTCAAAATATTATTCGTTTCAACCACATCTAAACCTACACTACTCATTCAACTCATACTTTTATCATAATTAAACACATAAACAAACATTCATAGTTTCAAATCATAAAAAATCATCTACTTTTCACTTCATAATCCATTAGTCCAAATTAAACAACAATTCATTGTCCACACCAATGTTCACCAAACATAAGTAGATAACTCAAATCACACAAAATTCCTTTAAATGAAAAATCTTAATCTTCAACTTCAAAGTTCAAACTTCAAATTCCAAATTCCAAATTTCTAAATGTCAAAACCATCAAACTTTGCATTCTTCTTCCAAATTCCCTACAAAAAATATTACATATTAATATAGTAAAAGAAATAAAATACTAAATAAATTACAAGTCATATATAAACATTACCATGCTATAGATGCAATAGCACTACGTGTGTTCCCTAAAGATGCACTTGGGGCTGCTTCCATAGACGCACTAGCACGAGAAGACCCCGACCATGATGTCATTGTATATACACACTGTAAAAACTATTACAAGATAAAAATAATCAATCAAACAATTATTTAAAAACACAACTGATAATACACCTTCCAAATTTTTTTGGCACAAACTAATTACAAGTTTAGTAATTACCTAATATAAACAATAAATAAATGCCGGCCAAAATAAATCAACAGTGAAAATGAATTGGCAGTTTTACTGTTTGTAATTTTCAAATAAACAATTATTTGAAAATGAATCACGGTTTCAGTAGTAATTCCGTTAACTTAGCATTATAAAGATCTTCAATTAAATGTTCAAATTTCTTGAAATTACTACCGGAAGCCAGAATAATCACAAAAAAACCAAATTCGCATTCCAAACGGGGAAGGCGTTACCGAATAGCACATGCACAGGGAGACCAACTCTAAAAAGCATTTTAGCTACTCCAGATGACAAAAAATAGAAAAAAACAAAGCGGAGGCTCAGTTCAGAAATCAGGGACTTCAGTTCGGAACTTCGGATTCAAGCAACAAATTTCGGTAGAAGAAGTCGAAACAAGGAAAGGAACCAAATTTCGGTAGAAGAAGACGCAAAAAATGCAAACACCTGCTTTTCGGCAGTAGAGACGCCGGGAAAGAAGCAGAGACGATGCTCCTTCCGGGAAAAGAAAATGCCGACGGCCGGAGATCGAAGTTAGGGTTTTGGCTCCGGACCCTTCTCGGAAACTTCTGTAGGGAAGGAGCCAACGCTGTGGAAGCCGGAGACGGATTTTAGACAGAGACGAAGCCGCTGCCCAAATCGCCCAAATTTCCCCACCGGCCGCGACTGTGAGATTCAATCGGCTGTGGAATGGCGCCGGAGAAGATGAGATCACCGGACGGCCGGAGAAGATGAGATCGCCTTTATCAATGGTGGCGGTGCCCCAACTTTCGGCCGGCCGCCGAGCTCGAATCGCCCGATTGCCACTGTGCACAAATCAAAATGGAAGATGAACAACGCCCGAGCCCCGAGCCCGACGCTTCGACTCGACGATATTTAAAAAAAAAAAAAAACCGGACCGGACCGGAACACCGGGTTTGCGGTTTAACCGGCCGGGTCACGCTGACCCGGCCGGGTTAACCCAACCCGGATTTTCACTCGAACCGGCCCGTTTTTAACACCGGGTCCGGTTGAACCCGGTCGGACCGGCCGGTCCGGTCCGGTTTTTAAAACACTGCTATTATCCATGATCAGCCGTCGCTGATGTTCTAGGCACAAACAGCGCGGGTGAAGAGTTCGGCCGCCGGTAGTAAATTACTCCCCTCCCGCGCAAAGCCCCCCTGTTTTCCCATCCGCTTTTCGTCCCTCCCTCCCCTCACTGCACGAGGACCGCTCCTCCCTCCTTGTTATCCTATCGCAGGGCCCGTCACCACTGTCATCGCCTTCCACATCGGGAAGCAATTTAACCCTAGCGTCCCCGGGTTCCCAGATGGCATCGAAGGGTGACCTGGACTTCACTGACCGCTGCAAGGTGGATACCCTGGCGGCGGGGCCGTGGACGACAAGGCACTGGAGGCACTTGCCACCGTCGGGGTCGCCGAAGAGGCCGTTGCAGGGGCAGGGAAGGCCAAGGCCAAAGAAGTGGAGGAACTTGGCTGCTAAGAATAAAAAGGTGGAGGTAAGTGATGGCAAGGTCGAGGTAGGTCCCCACTAGGGCTGAGAAGGTCCATGACTGAATCTCCTTGCACGCCATTTCTCCCCGATCGCTCCTAGGAAAATCCCACCTTTATGCAGCCCTTCTATTCCATTAAGCTTTTCTTTGATGTTGCAAATCTTTATATTTTTTGGGCCACTAGTAGAATATTCCTCCGCCAGGTCTCGCATAGATCCCCATGGCTGTGGATCTCCCTCCTCGTCAGCTCAGATTCTGATACCCCTAATCTGTGGAGCTCGAATTGATCGATTATTGGAATCGGAATAGGAAGAGGGAAGAAACCCTAATTGGCTATTGAGGTGTTTGAATTATTCTGCTCAATGCAATGGCGAATGCAGAAATTCAGAGGCGAGAAAAGAAAATTTTTCCATCTTCTATTTTTAGCCCACAGAAGGGTATGCTGCCTTACAATATATTCTGATGGCGAATGTATTTGTTCACATTTGATTTTAATTTGCGTTTAAATGCCCGAATATATGTTTGCATTAGAGAATTTAGTTTTCTGTAATTTGACAGAGGGTGTGTGTTGTTTGCTGAAGAAATTAGAGGCCTTTTTGCACCACCTCCATGGGGTAAACATATGCTTCATTGTACTTATTATCTCATCCCTGTATTAGAATTAACTTTTGCATGTATTGGCATAGACTAAGTTTTCATGGCACTTTTCTGCATAGAGTAATTTTTTAGAGTACCTCTTAATTGCTAGTCTGCTGTTATCTCTGGGGTGAAATGTGATAGGTACGCTCTCTGCGTGGATGTGATCTTGGTATCTTATATTATTAGTAAGCCATTCCAATCAAACAAATGAAAAAGAAAAAAAGATTAGTATGCCATTGAGGTGTCTTTAGTTCAACTGCTTTATATAATGTTTGAGCCCTGGCATCCTTTAGCACTAACATAGGATATAACAAAATACTTGTGGCACAAAATGCTGAAGTACTTGTATTGAATTATTTTGCTGGCGTTCTCTGTCCCATTTGTAGAGAAGCATTCATCCTCTATTTTGTGATAGTGCACTTACAACCTGGTGCAGCTGATTTGCTAAAATTATGTTTGCTCCTCTGGACATGGATCATGAGAGTTCATGTCTTCTTTTTGGGCTTTGTTATCCTACCTGTTAGAATATGTTGCATTTGGTCTATTAGCAAATTGAACATATTCTTGACTAATAAACAAAGAGTTTCACTAAAAATTTGTGACAAAGAAATGACATTTATTTTGGTCCTGTGTTGTATTATTTTAGTCCATAAATTTTCATGTAGTCTTTATCACATGTGTTAGTAGTCGAAGCTTTCTTCTTTTTGATAGGACCACCAATTGATAGATAGTAGAAGCCATGTAGGCTAGTTACCCTTTTTATTTACTCCCCACTTACTAATATTTTGCAGTATGTTACTGTATATACTTCTTTTGCACAGGTGACAATGCACCGTTGTCAGCATTTTGCCTGACAAATGTGGAAGAGTGGGATGCATTTAGAAACATTTACATGGATGCCGAGGTTTGTTGTATTATTTAGTGCTGTATATGTAAAAAATACAACTTGTGTATTTATTGCTTTCATTCTGAAATGGTAGTACAGTGATCAGGGTTAGTTGTGGGGACTCCAGATAAATTGTATTTGGCTTCCTCCTCCAGGTCTCGCAGATGTCATCTATTTTAAGTTACTACTCTGTTTGTGGCCTTTTGCAATTTATTTTCATGTTCACTTTATTTAGGAAGCTCAGTTCACTTGACTCTGTGATGTTTATGGATTGTAGGTAGGACTTTTATAAAGGTGGAACTGAATGAATCAATTAGATATGCTGCTGGTGATCCAATAGAGTCCTGGCTTCATGGTTTGCTATGTTTAGATGCTACAAGTTTGGTTCCAAATATTAATTGGTTAGCATCACTGAAATAAAAGGTTGAAATAGTGTGGTACAACTGCTATTACTTTTGCTGATAATTGTCCATTCTATAGGTTTCCTCTTCCAAGTGAGTGTGGCCTTCATTATGTTAACTGAGACACAGTTTTCTCTTATCATAAAGACAGTGAGACTTTTTTGCAGGTACTGGAGTATCCCAGGCATATGTACAAAGACCTTTCTTTCTTTCTTTCTTATCTGTTTCAGGAGATTTTCCCAAAAAAAGTTGATATTGTAATGATTCTTCATAGTGCAAACTCTATTATTTGTCACATTGTGCTTGCAAGTATGCTGTTGGCACTTATCTTCCCACCATCTTTCACATGGTTCACAAACAGGTTATCAGCTTTCTGATAAAGAATAATTGGAAATTTCCTCACTTGTTTTATTTCACTTTCATTAGGCTGTTTTAGTAGAATGTTAATGTGTTAGCATCTGTATAGCTCGATTTGAACTTCTATAATTGGCTTTTAAACATTTTTTCAGGTATTATACTCCAGCACTAGGATTCCTACTATTTGCTATTGGTATAAATTCAAATGCAAAAGATTTTTTTGAAGCAATCAAATAACCAGGTGCTATTGCAGCTGGATACATGGGCCAATTTATTATTAAACCCCTCTTTGGATATTTATTTGGTACTATTGCAGTGACAGCTTTGGATCTACCAGGTTCTATAGGTGGGCTTCTAACTTCGATGGCGTTTCTTCTTTGTACTTTTTCCAATTTCTTGACTTACATTGAAGCTGACCCAAGTATATGATTCAGTTGGGGAAGTTGTTCTATTTCTATTTTTTCCACGCTCACTTGTTAGCAATTTTGGTTGATGAGTATCTGCGATTTACCCATTGTCTGGATTGTGTTTTTTGTTGAACGTGATGTCCTGAAAAGTTTGATTACTTTCTTGTGTTGTTCGGTCCTTAGGCTTTTTGCTTGATTATGTATTTGTTAGGGCATATGCACTTGAAGATATAAAATCTGGTTCTTATCATTTGAACTTGCAGCATTAAGAAGCCTATACCAATCCTGTGTTTGGATGATCAGATAATCCTTCCAGTGGTGACTTTATATATGAGTGACACGTTCTTTGGTTTTTCAATGTCCAATGTTGACCCATGTCATTATGTATATTGCAGATATCAATGTTCTTTTGCCTATCGTTCTCTACACTGAAAAGCTGGGGATTTTCTCCACTTTTACCAGTCGCTTTTCAGAAAATGTATTGGAAAGTTGAATTTTTTTTCTCTGTTGACTTCTTACAAATGTTGGAATACATTTCTTTGTTGATGAACTTGCAGGTCAGAGAAGATTCTACAACGCTGGTGAGTAATTTCATTTCTCTTGTTTAGCAATTTTCTTTTCGAAGTTAGTGTGTGGTGTCCTGCCTTCGAGAGTTTGATATAAATGGTTTATGAATTGTGTAAAATGTAGGCTTTTGGTGGCTAAGTTAGCAAACGAATGAGCTGACTCAGGTAAGGGAGTAATGAGTTTTTCATGAGAATTCTTGCCAAATAATACTAGTTTTTAAATTTGGCAAGGTTTTAGTAAGAGAGGAGATTGCATATTTGTTCTTATGTTATAGATAGACAAAATGACTCATTTTTTAAATGGAACTGATGAGGTTAAGACTAAATGCAAGTGAATAATGTGATAAAAATATTGCCTCTTGTCAATGAGTCAATATGGAACTGCTGAAACCAAGCCTAATTGTGTCTTTGTATCCCAAGGGTCTTCATTGTCTTCCCTTGCGCCTTTCTGTTGAATATTATTCACTTAGTGCAGCACAACAGCTGTTTCCAAACCAAGAGAAGTTCGAAGAACCCACTTTGTATCATTATGAAATATTTTCAGATAACATAGTGGCCAACAATGGTGGTTGTGAATTCTACTGTATTTTATGCCAAAGTAAGTTGAGCTTCTTTACCAATCAAACTAAGGCTTTTCCAGTGGATTGAAGGAATAAATGTTCAGGTTGGTAATGTTTTTCAGGAACCAAGGAAGCATGTTTTTCACATTGTCACGGGTAGGCTTAAGTATGCAGCAATGATGATGTGGCTTCTGGTGAACCCACCTGGCAAGGCTACCATCCAAATTCAGAACATTGAGGAGTTTACATAGTTGAACTCAAGTTACTGTCCAATTCTCAAGGAACTTGAGTCTCCTTCCATGATAGACTATAATTTCTGAACAAGCCGGGCAAATTCGGATTCAAATTTGAAGTACCAGAACCCAAAGTACCTGTCTATATTAAATTATTTACTAGAGATCTGTTCTTATCTTCTTGATTTAAGATGTTATTTTAAATACACACAAGTGATTTACTGTTTTTGTTCGATGTAGCCTTGAACAACATATTACTTAGGCTTTTTTTAAAAAATTACCTTTAGCGGCAGTCATGACTGTCGCCAGAGTTTTTTTAAAACTTTTGAAATTGTTTAGCAGCAGCCGTGACTGTCGTGGTAAGTCACAAAGTTGTCGCTAAAACTTACTTTCAGTGACGACTCAATTGACTATCGCTATATACTATTTTTGCGATGGTTTAAGTTGTCCATGAAAACTTACTTTCAGCGACGGTCAACTAAGTTGTCGTTGAAAGTAAGTTTTCGTCGCTTGAACCGTTGTAGAAAATAGTATATGATGGTCAATTGAATCATCGTTGAAAGTAAGTTTGACCAATGGCTCAGCTGTCACTAAATCTCCTGTGGCCATCGTTGAAGGTCCAAAGACAATGGGGTGCTCGTTTTTTAGCAATGGCTATAGCCGTCGCTGTAGGCCATCCTGGCCGTTGCTAAAACTATCAGCGATGGCCAACTAGCTGTCGATTGATGGCTAGTTTGAGCTACAATGATGGCTTACGTTCATATATTTCCCAATTTTTTTGTAGTGTAGACTATGGTGTTGGACTTAGACATAGGTTCGGCCCATATTTTTCAACACGCACAAATTTGGTTTGGGTGAATTGGTACATGTTCATTAGGGTAGAGGAATGTGGGGGTGGTCCCCCAACATTTTACCTGTTCTTGCATATGTATTGTGGGCTTGAGTTACATGTATACCCTCACTTATACTTATGTATTAGATATATGTTAGGTGCACATACATGTATACACTTAGTGACAAGTGCACGATGTAGGCGGGACCTGCATAAATATTTTAGGGGTTGCCCCCCTCCCCCCAAATGGGCATGGCCATGAGGCTCGTAGGCTTGAGGCCATACCCCTTAGTAAGACATTACTAGACAAAGCCCATCTTGGAGAGTTCAAGTGGGCCTAGAGTCCGAGCCCAGGTTGTCACACCCCAAGGTTTTTGAATTTTTTTCACAAATAAAATGGCAGAAACAAAATTTTGAAACTTTTGTCATGACTTCTGATAAGATATCTCGAGCTACTAGAAACTCCTTTTTTGAACATAATAGTATCAAATCATAGTATAATAATATTAAAGGTTAAATTAAATTATAAACCAAACAGGGTCTTACTTGAGTACATGTATATAACACACACAATATACAAATTAATGTTAACAAATTGACACTCATGTGCTATAGTTATACTAACCAACCAAAAGTTCAATTAAGAAAAACATTATGTCCTACACTTTCTATGTAGTCTGATCGTCAGCCTTTCCTCGTACACTAGGTCTCCTACCCCCTCACTCTTTAGGTGAGCCTATATCATATGGATGTTGAGTTAACGAATATACTAAGTAGGATGGCTAAGAAAGAACCACATATAATGGCAGTATAAAAACAATTTAAGTATCACAAACAATCATCAAATATATGCAAGTCATAATAAATAATCACTTTATCACCATGATAACACGCCTAGGAGTCTAACACCCTAGTTGAAGTGCAAGCCATACAAGGTCTTTCCTACTCGGTAGCCACATCTAAGAGTCCAACCACCCTCATTAGATAATGAACTACCACAACTTGACTTCAGACTTTTCTTGAAGCCAATATCCAGATCCTTCCAAGTCATGAAGCGAAGGCCCACAAGGGCTTATGGACCTAAGTGGTTAAGATTTCAACTTCCATGATCATTGAAACCTTGTGTATTGTATTGTGCTAAACCATTCATATTTTAATGCTATGATCTGTTCAAATCAAACTCGCAAGCTAGAGGAGATGCTTTACATACAAACTCTCACTTTTGGAGAGCCAAAATACTAAGATCTTATTTCATACTGTGCCCTTCTGTCTATGTAGCTAAAACAACTCACTTTTGGAGTTGACTAGTCACAATATCCTTTGTCCTTTAGTGTCAAAATGCAATGGTCTAGGGGTGGCTATCCATTATAAGGATTCACACATACAGAGGGCTCACTTACCCCAATATCAAACATGTATAGCTTAATATGCATTCACATAATCATCATACACAACAATCATGCTCTTATATATCTTATAAATAGGATATACTTCATATGAAAATATGCTTGAATTCCATGAACTTATACACTATTGGTGACTTCACCGACGTGTTGGCCAGAGTATTGATGACCACCGATGTCTTGTCAATACATTAAACCCTTATCGACGTGGATTGGATGTGGAAGCCCACCTCACCACCACCACCATCAACATTTCGGCTACATTGCCAATGACCAGTTCAACACTGAAACAACTCAGCGTATCAATGTCATCACTGTTCATCTCCTCCTCTCACTGACATTGTCACCGAGTATCGGTGGTTGTGCCGATGATCGGGAAGAAAATGATAGAGACAATACTAGTTTACCCAACACTATGAAAACAATAACATAATTTATTTCTCACTTGAACCACAATCACTTCATGAAAAACCATGATTTTACTATCTTTTAATCATCATGAATCGAAAACATGATCACATATCCTAATCATGACATAATTCTCATAAATTATCTATAACATGATGTTGAGCTCATCAAATAGGCATATAATAAGATCAAATCATATGTTTAAACCAATAAATGGTAACAAGGTTAGCAATCCAAAATTTTCTCTCCACCAAAATTGCTAAGTCTCTAGAATCCCATCCTTTCTCCTCTTTCTTTAGACTTTGGCATGCCCTAAATTTGTCCTTTTGATTCCAAGTCATAATTGTGGAAAGATTAGGGTCGTAGGGCTTTAAAGTATTTATAAGGGAGAAAAGTAATTGAATTCTGGTGCATAACCGCGTAAGAAACCAAAAGCAACCACATCATACATCAGTTTCACACCTATCAGCATGCCTGTCATTTTTCACTAATGTTTCAATGATTCTACTAATAATTTCTGTAGAACCTGTTACATTGCTGCTGACACATCATCTCTTACAGATAGTAGAAATTAGGCTTGTCATGCCCCCTAACCTAGATCACCTGAAGAACGTGACAATTTACTAACCCAAAGGACCCTAAGCTAGATCAACATGCACTACCACCACTTTGTATAAAAGCAATTTGGGAAAAAATAAGGGAAATTAAACTAAAGCTATTGAACACAACACTCAGCATCCTTACATACATCTGAATTTACAGGCATAAAGAAGTCCAATACCTTCAAAAGAACTAATAGAGAAATCCATTTTTATCAAAATGAAGGTGCTCTCAAATATAGGCATAAAGTCTAAAAGTCATTCAACATATTCACTACTAATTATCCCTTATTTGATGTCTTGTCCCCGCTTAGCTTCCCTTTAACCCTCACCTTGCTCAAAAAGCAAATTATCTTGAACACCTACATGGCACAATCACACAAAGGATCATTGAGAGATACCCAAAATCAAAATAAAGGGGTGAACATAGCCTAGTAAGGTTTTGAAAATACAAAATTTACATTAACACCACAAAACATAATGTCAAGATGCATAAAACAACCTATGCAATACCAGTGTTAGTATCTTAATAATGCATCAAATCAAAAGATATGAAATCAAGGTACCTGAAGATATTGATTACCTATTACATGATATTTCAAAGAATGGAAATACCAAAAGTCCCTAATCAAGTTGGTGCACACAAACATGACCAAATATCCCAGAAGATAGCTCTAATGTCTCGATAGTTCATCTCAATTGATTCAACCTGTCAGGACCCGGATTTTTAAAACCCTTTTTAATAAAGGACAATCGATAAATCACGACAAATTTTTTTTTTCTTTAAACACATCAAATAAAATCAAATCAGCCGACTAAATATCCAGGTCATAATCATTGGGGTTCGTAAATACGGATAGCAAATCATATTATATCATAACAGTATCCAAAAATCCACAAATAAGTAAACCATCCATCTAAGTGCAACCCTTACATCTGTCTGGAAATAAGCAACTAATCAAAGTTGGCTCTCACGCCATTATTACAACCATTTAAAATGTACTGAAATAATGGAACTAAATCCTACTAGAGCTAAGTCGTCCTCAATCTGAAAGTCCGGTCCCGAACCCGCTAATCCTCACCAGAAGATCCTGCAAAACCAGGTCGCTGAGTATACTAATACCCAGTAGGAAAGCTGAATAATATGAATGCAAAATGTTATTACATTTTATGCAAAATTGTTAGGTTTCCACTTGAACCAATTATCAAAACAGTTCTCCTTATAATTTCCCTTTAGGTTTTCCCTCTTGGGAAAACCAATAATCCACCTAACTTATAGACAAATAAATACATCAGATGTCATCCTAAGTGACAAATGATATTCACTATAGACCACCCCTTAAGGATGATCCACAATGAAACCCTAGAATCCACCAGGAAGTGCCATCTCCCAACCTAGCCCATAAGGACCTGACCGGAGTGGAAGGGCATGGCCCACAACTGCACCTGAACAGAAGTGGTCAGAGACGCCAACCAAGCAGGATGTCAGCGACCCTAAATACGTGTACACTAAATGATCCTCAATAGACTAGTGTGAGCCCATTTCACGCAGAACTCCCTCCAATGGGGAGGTGCAACTACACGGTCAAATCAAATGGCTCATCAATAGAGCTTAGACTCCTAGGTAACCCTAACCCCATTAGCCTCAACAGACTGGGTTAAGGCCCCCCCCCCCCCCCCCCCCCCCCAAAAAAAAACATCCTTGGTTCATCAACCAAATCAGTTGTCAGGTCAAAAACCCCATTCAATTCATAAACGGGTTTTCGACCCCTCTAAGGGTAAATTAGTCTTTATCTTAATTAGGTTTCAACTCCTAATCCAAAGCCTTCTACCCTTAACAATTATTCTTTATTAATTTTTATGCATTGATTCTCAAGATGCAACTATACACAGAACAAATTAATAAAGTCTAACAGCTCATAAATAATTTAGCCATATCATTATTAGTGTTTAGGCTAAAAATCACTAAGATGCCCAGCTTTACTCCCTGGGTAGGGCTTGGGCCGAAAGAACGGTTAAATTCTGCTTAAATTTCAAAAACAGTTCATATGTACCATACTGCACATATATGTACTATGTAGGATACGTTATGTCCTTCATACGATTCAACTAACCAAAGTGGCACATATGCACAGAACAAGTTTAATTTAATAAACTTTAAATTTACTCTAATTCCTTTCCTTCTTTTTTTTTTACCCCGGCCCTAAAACCCGGCCCACTGGGCCCAGCCCAGCGGCCTGGTTCGGGCCGGGTCAACCCGGCCTGAGGTCGTCTTCAACCTCCAGATGCTCACTGGGCGTCTGTAAAAAAATTTCTCATCTCCTGAAGTGTGCGACGGCAATGTCCGTCACGAACGTGGCGGCCACTCCAGACTCGCCTGAGACCAAAGGCGGAAGCTTTGGAGTGGCCGGCCACCGTCAATCGGGCCCCGCCGCTGCTCTACTCCCAAACGCCCCTCAACCTAAACTTCTGGAAATCGTCACCGTCGAGCATGGACACGCACGGCGGGGCGCTCTCACAGCGGCAGCAGGGTTTTCCGGAGTGGGACAAGACCGGAGGCCAGAGGCGCCAAGCGCCACCGTCCAGCGTCTGTTTCCCTGCAATCGCTGATCTAAAAAAAACAACGAAATCTCCTGCCGGAAAACCACAGCTCCAACGCCGGCGGAGCTTACCTTCAACAACATGTAACGCCTGCAATTTTGGTTGTAAATCTAAAGGCTACACCCCGGCTACGAACTCAGGGCCAGGAGAGAACAGATCTGGCCGGGATGTTTCTCCTTTGTTCATTGTCATGACATATTTTTATAATGCTACAGAAGAACGTCCGCCTTGATCAACTCCGTCCGGCCACCGAAATCTTTAGTCGGAAAAAAAGACCGGGATCACTCCGGTGAAGAGGGATGTACCGGCGGTCCGTTTTATTAATTTACTGCAGATTACTGTTACTTGAAACAGTAATCTCTGCAATATATTGCTTATAAAACTAACCAAAACAGAATGCATAATTTCACTAATTATGTAATTGACACTCAACAAAAATAGTCATTAATCTAAACTCGAAACTAAGACCGTGATCCTACCTCAAACGCCGATTTGCTGTCGATCCACAAACGCCGGAGCTCCACCTTCAATCACCTTCTTCTCTAATTTCTCTAGGGTAAAATTAGAGTTATAATTAGGGGAACATCTAAATTTATAGAGAGGGGATTAGGGTTTAATTGGGTAAGGATTAAACCAAGTAGGATAGGGAATCCTAAGTGGTTTAGAGTCTCCCAAATTAAGTGGTCCGTCCACCACTTAATTGGGCCTGCAATGGGCTCTGCAGATCTTTCTGCACAGCCCAAAAACTATTCTGCATACCCCCAAATCCTGTAAATTCCTAAAAATTCAGAAAATAGGGAAAAATTAGGAAAATTTCTAGAAAAAATACCTAAAATTTCCTGGACATTACACAACCCGAGGAGGAAACCTGCCCTTTCATACGTAAAACCTATTCATTCAAAATCCGATATTGCTAGTCTGAAAAACTACGGAAAACCATTGCAAATCTTGGTAAACACAGTTCACGACTAATCTCGGTAAAACATGGTTTAGTAATTTAAATTCCATGAGGTTAAAACATGATGCATGTGGCATAATTTCATGTATAGCATTACATGCATGGAAGCATAAGTCATACATCTTGGTAATGTTTTGCTAGCTACATGCAAAAGACACAACAAAACCATAAGAATATGCTTTTAAAACAAGTCCATAAGTTAAAAATTACTTGGGTGATCAATCAAGCCATCGGGTGATTGATCGGGTTATAAAAATGAATAACAGTGAGTTGGGGTGATTGATTGGGCTATTAGGCAATCAATCGGGCCATAGGGGGATCGATCAGGCCTTAAAACCTAGTATTCCAATACGTTGGTTGATCAATCGGTCAATTGCTAGCAAGCAGAACCATATAACGTAACATTTTAAATCGATCATAGGGGTGATGGATCGGTTGTGAGCAGAAATGCGAAAACAACGATTTTTAACCAAATGAAATTGTGACCAACTATCAAAATGTCATAAATCTTTGCATAAACATCACCAAACCCTTACCCATGCACATGCATGTAAAAAAAAACATCAAAACTTGTACTTAAGGGAATCAAAGTTCAAATATCCATCACTCATCAAGAACATAGTCAAGCACATAATCCATGATGTTAATGTAAAAAAACACATCAACAAGCAAAACCCCTTACCTCTAATCAGTAGAAAATCCCTTCAATTTACTTTCAAGATCAAGGAATCCCAAATCCACAAATTAGGATCTATTAGTCCTAAGCAAAAATGACAACTTTCCACCAAATAGAGATTCAAAACTATTATTAGCAAGACAAAACATGTATTTCCTTATGCCTAATGAACTCCAAACATGAATCACAAAGTTATGATTAAAAACAAATCTTTAGGGATCTACAACTTGGATAAAAAATGATTTTCAAGGATTTAAATAGAAGACGACATGGAGATCAAGAATATAGAAAAATGACATCTAAATCAACCAAAAGCTCATGATATTATGAAGTAGAATTACGTTGACTCACCTTAGGAGAGGCTAGAGCACATGCAATCCCAACAACCCTAAAAGATGAGAGGATGCCAACTAAGGCCAACTTGGTTATTTATACTATTTTGGGTAAATGAGTCTTTATGAGCTCAATTGAGGAACAAATAGAATCATTTATTTAAATTTTTTTTTGCAATTGATATGATTAAGCTCAAGCCCATTAAATAAAGGACAGTGGCAAAAGAATTGGCAATGGCAACGAGAAAGGTCGTGGTCCTAGAGTGGGGCCCACTTCCTTAAAACAAGAAAATTTGCTAAAATTGTACCAAATTTTATAGTAAACTTGTGGTTTATGCTAAACACTAATTGTAAGAACAATGAGGTCATATGTACTATAATTGGCTAATTTCGATGATCAAAACAATGCCAAAACTTCATGTACAATTTTAGTCTTTAGAGTCTAATTAGATTTAGTTGCAGTTAAGTTAGATTTGGAATTGAAAGATGCAAAAAATTGGAGCAGACATGTTCTGAAAGTTCAAGGAAGCTGACTACATTGAGTGTTGAAGATTTGAAGGCATGATACACACACTTACGTACATAAATAACTTAAAATTAAGTCTAAATAATTTATTAGAGTGATTTTGGAAGTTTTAGGACATTCTAGGTTAAAATTAATAAAATTGTTAATTAAGGATCAATCACTTTTGAACACAGTATTTGCAAAGATCGATCTTATAATGACTATTGTTTAGATTTCAAACCGAGGTAGACATCAATCGACTGCCTACTCAATAAATCGATCAATTGGCAATTTCGTTTAGGCAAAGAGACTGATCAATTGATTGCTTGTTGAAAAGATTGATCACTTGAACTCTAAGTTACCTAGTTTAAGAATTCCGGAATGAAGCCCTTTCCTACTTTGGATTTTTTTACCCTCACCAACTTAAAACACTATAAAAGGGCTAGGTATGGACGAAATTGTAGAGAGGAAAATCATTATTCAAGTTGAGAAAAAGGAGAGACCTTTTACCAAAATTTTCCTAGATTCACCATTGATTTATGAGTAAAATTTCTTCATAGTGAGAGAGACACAACACGAGCACAATAGACACACACATGAGTTTGACGAGAAGCAACTTAATCTTCATCAAGGAGTGATTGAAGAGTCTCAAGGCAAATCAACAATAAAAAATGAGTTTTAATTGAGGAACTAGAAGGAGACAAAGACAAAACAAGGAGGAGAAAAGTTTCAAGATGAGGAAGAGAAGACTTGAAGGCTCACAACAAGAGAGGAGGATGTTTAAACAAGAGAAGTGTGTGTTAGAGTTTCAAACGATGTTGGTGGTTTGTTTTTGTCTTGTAAGAGGTCTTGTTTACTTGTGCATTGATTTGGTCTAGAGATAGGCCACCATGGTTTTATTACCCTAGTTTAGGTTTTCCATGTTATATCTTTTTGTCTTTTGCATGCTTGTGATTTGATGGTTTGATGGATTGATCATG
The DNA here is from genome assembly GCA_035235625.1 of Saururus chinensis. Lineage (NCBI taxonomy): Eukaryota > Viridiplantae > Streptophyta > Magnoliopsida > Piperales > Saururaceae > Saururus > Saururus chinensis. The sequence continues at coordinate 15,455,584 of CP141150.1, forward strand.
AATGCGCCTAGAGTTTAAGTTTTATTGTTTTCGCTAATTAAAAAAAAACTTGTGCATAAGGCCAACACTGTTAATTCTTACTTTGTTTGAGGTACTAGTTTGAGGAGATCATTGCTGATCTGCTAGGTCAAATAGACGGATATTAAACTCTCAATTGGTAGTTGAGGATTTTAATTGAGTATTTTGAGTTTTTTATGATATTTATCTAGATTTTCATGCCTATGTCAAGTTGGTTTGTCACTTTGCTTAATTTTCTAAATTGCTTTGCCTCTATAAGTTAATTTGCATGTGTTAGGGTTTTTATTTCTAATTTGTGCTAGACTTACTTGCTTTTCTTATTAGAATTCCTTGTGATCTTGCTGATTTTTCACTAAGTTATGCTTGTCTTACTTTTGAGCAGATAAATCTCTTGTCTTACTTGATTAAATTTAGTTGTTTGCTTGTTTCTATTGGTTTTAATCTTAATGACTATTTCAAACAACAATATGGATGAACATGGGGACTTAGGAAATCTCATGAATCAACCACTTTTGTTTGATGGTCAAAATTTCTCCTATTGGAAGAATCGGATAAGAGCCTTCATTCAAGCACTCGATGGCAATGCTTGGAAAGCAGTGATTAAAAGTTGAAATCCACTTATGACTAAAGATGAAGAGGGGAATATGATTCTAAAGGATGAGTGTGAATGAGATGAAAATGAAACAAAACTTACTAACTACAATAGTAAAGCCCTAATTGCACTGTTTAATGTAGTAGGAAAATCTTGGCATAGGTTAATTTCAAATTGTACATCTACTAAGGTTGCACGGGAAAAATTTGCGAAGTACAATGAGGGAACCAAAGCTATGAAGGTATCTAGGTTATAAATGCTCACCCTAAAGTTTGAAAATATAATGATGAGGAATCAATTTCTGAGTACCATGCTAAAATTTTCAACATAATCAATACTTGTGATCAACTAGGAGAGTCAATCCCGGATTACCTTGTCATTAGGAAAATTCTAAGGCTCTTATCCTCTAAATTCAAGATTAAAGTTACAGCGATTAATGAAACAAAGAAAATTATCACCTTAGACATTGAGTAGGGAACTTAAGAACCTTTGAAATGGAAGAAGAGTTATATGAAAACAAGAAAGAGTTGTTTAAAAAATCAAAGGAAAAATAAAATGCTTTAAAAATAACTAAGAAATTGTCCAAGAAGACAAAAGACTTTAAGACCCTAAAAGGATATGAAGAAAGTGAAAGTGAAGATGAATATATGGTTCTATTGACTAAAAATGTTAAGAAGTTCTTGAAAACTTAGAATTTTAGGGTTGACAAAAAGGGATAAACTTCAAGAAAGAAATATAGGAAGAGAAGAGATGAAAACCATAACAAACCGATAAGAAGAATATGAAATATTTTGAATGTGGTAAGTTAGGTCATTTTTCTACTAATTGTCCTAACAATGGTTCTGACAATTCTTTTGATCAAAAACCTAAAAGGTTTAAATGGCAAGATAGAGAGAAAAAGGGGAAAGTGATCCAAGCAACATTGTCCGATGAGAGTTCATTAGAGGACGAAGAATTGTATAACTAAACCGCCTTCCATGCAAGTATGAAGGAAGTAACTTCTTTTGAGAAGTCTCATGAGTCAAATTCCAATTATTTTAACTCCAATTTTATTTCCGATTTTGATTTTGAAGAGCAAGGGAGTTTCTAAACAACATCATGCTTTTAACTAGAAAAATTAAGAATTTTGAGAGAGCGGTGAAGAATGTGAGTTTAATATCTGTCTAATTACCTAGTGGATCACTATATTGCCCCTAGTCGGACTATCAACAAAAATAAAGACATCGAGTTCTAGCTTCTTTATGCAGAATTTTTATACGTAGCGGAATTAAACTAATATTATCTCAAATCTCACTCACGATATATCAATCATCATCATTCAATCCACACATCAACACAATAATTTACTTAGAAAACCCCAATATGGATAAAAAACAATGGCAGTTCCAAAGGAACCAAATTAATGCACTAGAAACCTAGACTTTACATTAATACAAGCAAACCACCAACCTTGTTTGGACTCTAACACAAACTCCTCTTGTCTTGATCGTTCTTGCTCGCCTTCAAGACTTCTTTCCCAAGCACTTCAAACTTTATCCTCCTTGACTTATCTTTTTCTCCTTCTAGTTTTCAACAAACACCGCTTATTGTATTGACTTTGGCCTTGCGGAATCCTCAATCTCTCAATGAAGCTAGGTTGTAACTCCTTTGAAAACTTTGTATTTTAACTCCTTTAGTTGTGGATTGTCTTCTTCAATTCACCATGGATCTTCAACTCATAGCTTCATGTGAATTTTTCTTTGAAAAACAATAAGCAAAGGTGTAAATCTTTTTTCTCTAATCTCCTTTAGGTTTTCCTCTCTAAAATTTTGTGATTTCATAACCCTTATATAGCTCCTTAAACCAACTTGGACTGGGGGTTGATGTAACGACCCAACTCGAGCCGGGCCCACAAAATCACTGATAGAAATTTTCTTTTTTTCTTAAGCCAGGAATCATCGTCTGTGTGCGAGAGGTACAACGTTCGTCTACGCACTACGGAGCATTAAGGCTTCCTTGTACGTAGACTTAGGTTGTAACGACCATTTACACGTAACGAAGCTTCATAGTTCGTCGCGTGTAAAATAGAATAAAACATATTATTTATAATTAATTTGGATCGGGCCAACGTTGCCATGTTGTTGGTTGCCTACGTACGTATTGGATATTATTCCAATACGATCGGATCCGAACGTAGTTCTGCCTAATGGCTACTACATACAACAAGCATAACAAAATCATGCATATAAAATACGTATCTCTGAATATTTAATCGGAAGTATACAAAAACTCGTTATAAAATTGGAGTTAAGCGGAAGTTACTAAATTAACGAAATCATACGTCTCGCTCTACCATAGAGCGGGATTAAAATCACATACACATATCTCACTCCATTACTGAATCAAGACTGAGCACATCACCCGACTCACTCTATCACTGAGCCGAGACCGGACACACACATCACACGTCTCGCTCTACCCTAGAGCGAGACCACACACACCATGGCTTAAAGGTACACATCAAGGCATATAAGCACACATCAAGCATATGGATCAAAGCATAGCACACATCATAACTAGCACATGTCGTTTTATAATTAAAATGGGAAATCAGAAATACTTACTCCCTCCATGTCTCGTAAGGTATCGGTATTTGGAGTTACTCGTTTCTTCTAGGCGTCCTCCCGTTCAGATCGGGGACTCTTCTTATTTTTCGTGCCCGTGAGCGATGGACAGAACCTCCATACTCTAGATTGTTTCTCTTGTTGAGGCTTGGTAGCTACGGATAGAACCCCGTCTTGCTTCGGATCTCTTTTTCTTGCTTCTATGTTCGAGGATAACGGGCAGAGCCTCTCCTAAACTCGGGGCATTTCTTCCTCATACGATTGTCAACTCATGAAATGGAACCCTCCATCGTGTAGAACATACTTGACTTAGTCAAGAACGCCTCTTGAACCGCCTAAATCGGAGTTAGGATGGTCAGAAACAGAGAGATTGAAGTCGGTCGGTGCTCGAGGACAACGGGCAGAACCTCTCCTTGTCTCGAGGCATTTCCTGCTTATACGGTCTCCGAATCGAAGAAAGGACCACTCCATCGCGTGGAGAACACTCAATTTAGTAGGAAACGGATCTTGAACGGCCTTAATCAGCTTCAGAACGATAAAAAATAGGGGAGGAGAAGAACTAGTTAGAAAAGAGGAGAAATGGGGGTATTTATAACCCCCGAGCCACGCCGAAACTGCGGTTGCGCCGCTGGTTTCGGGCGGCGGCGCCCGCCGTAATGCGCGCGGCTCGCGCCCGCGCGTTATGCGGGTCGCGGACTGCACGGAACCGCGGCACGCGCGAAACCGTGGTGCCCGCAGTAATGCGGGCGTGCATCGCGCCGCGCCGGCTCGCGCTGCGGCGTGCGCCGCAGGCCGGCTCACCCGATTTCTTTTTTTTTTTTTATTTTTATTTAAAAACTTCAAACACGTGTATCTTCCTACCCCGGATTCAAATTCGTGCGTTCTAGGTACCGTTGGACTCGTATCGACGAGCCCTTCGATACAAACCCACTTAAAGCAGCAAATCACACTATTTCCAAGTGGGCCCCGCCTATTTTCTACGCTCGTCGAGGTCGTAATTTCCGGTCCTGACCTCCGTTTCGCCCGTTCTTCGAATCGTTGCGCTCGTTATTCCAAGCTTTACCTGGGTACAGGTATTTCATCTAATGAAACCCCTTAACAATAATCTCAAATTACCGAATTACCCTTAACCCTCCAAGGTTTAGCGTAACCGAAAAACGAGTCGTTACAGTTGATCTGAAAACAAAATCAGAGTAAGTTAAATTAAATGGAAAAATTTTAAAATGACCAACCCGGAGCGGCGGACTCTGTGTGTGAGAGTCATAATGTTCTTTTATGCACTATGGAGTTTTAGTATTCTGTTGTGCGTAGATCAGAACAAACCTAATTTTATAACTAATTGGATCAGACCAATGTCGCCTTGCCATTGGTTTCCTACGTACGTATTGGGTAGCATCCACGATATTATTCTAATACAATCGGATCTGAACGTAGTTCTGCCTAATGGCTAATACATACATCAGGCATCTCAAAATCATATATATTAAAATACGCATATCCTTATATCCGAATAAATCATTAGGAGTCAAACAAAAAAATCATAAATCATCGGAGTCAAATGGAAGTCAATAAATCAGCAGAATCACACCTCTCACTTTATCATAGAACATAGCAGAACACATCACAAAGTAAATTGGATCATATCAGATCATATCGAAGCATATCAAATCACAGTAGAGTATATCAAAGCATACCGAATCGGAACATATCACCATATATCAGATCATAGCAAATCATATATATATATATATATATATATATATATATATATATATATATATATATATATTAGTACCACTATGTAAGATGTGCCAGCATATAAATCATATTAAAACGGAATGCCAGGAATGCTTACTCCCCTGTAGTTTTGGAAGTAGTAACGTTCGAAATTGCTCGTTTCCTCATAGTGTTCTTCCTTCCAGCACTGGAAATGGCTACCAAAATCCCCTCTAGCTCCAGAACATCTTTCTCATTAAGTTTGAAGATAGCGAGCAGATACTCCCTTTAAATTGGGAGTTTTCCCTCATTGTGGCCCGAAGGCGACAAACATAACCTCCCCTTAACTTAGGATATTTCACACTTCCCGTACCCATAGGCATCGGACATCACCTCCCTTACCTGGAAATACTTTTCTCTCTATCAGGGCCGTAAATTATGGCCTCGAGAAATGTGCCTCATGGGTGGGACCCACTTTAAAAGTGCAGGAGAACCTACCCATGAGTAGACTTGTTTTGAAGAGCTTGTCAATATGAATCCACCGGTACCAAGATCGGGCAATTCCGATTTATGGCCATGAAGATATCGTGTTTGAAAATTTTGAAATTGGAAAAAGAAAAGAAAAATAATAAAATATTGAGGTCAACGCACAAAAGCGTCAACCGACATGATTGCCGTCCGGCCATGCGACACACAAAGGGCCATATGGTAGGTCCTTGTAGTGCAGGACCGGGCTTGTGCGGTTGCACGTTGACCATTGCAACACGTGTCACCGAGCATCGCGGCTGCGTGATGTGCACGGCTCCACAAGCATGTGTGCCTATAAATAGTGAACCGGGGGTGTTTTTTCTACAGTTTTCTAGTTTCTCACTTCTTAAACTTCTTTTCCTCTGTTCTAAGCCATTTTACGTCCAAATTGAGTCGTTCAAAAGGCGTTCTCTACTAAATCAAATGCGTTGAACACTGTGGGGGAGTCATTTTTTACGTTCGAGGCCTCTACAATAACGAATTTAAGGTGGGGTGTTTTAACTTTAAACACGTGCTTAGTGTAAATTTTTATGGATGATTTGGGACATCTATGTTTAGGAGATTTATTTTGTGAAAATATATTATGTGGTGAACTGATTTGGCATGTGTTATGTTGTGTTTTGGTTATGGACATGTTATGGGTAGTTCTTGGGCTTGAGAACCAGGAATTATCATAGTGTTTTGATGCCCACCAAGAAAAATAATCTACAAGTGGCGCGCACAGGGTGGAGTATCATGGGAAAACTCCTTCCCTATATAACCCTCGTTGCCCCATGAGTGCAGGGGTAGGCCGTTGGGTATTGCAACTTGTGGATTTGATATGATTTAGAACTTTTTGGGTGCCTAAATAATTTACTGTTGATAAAAGATTCTAAGATAATACTATAAGGGTTTTTAATTGATTTTCTGCTTAACATTTCCTTTAGATTTTAAATCAAGTATACTCACCCACCTCCAGATTTTGCAGGTGATGCAGTGAGGGCGGAAGTGAAGGAAGAAAAGTTTACCAATTAAATTATTTGTTCGTTGCATTAGACAAATGTGTAATTATTTATATAACTGTTGTTTAAGGGCACAATGTGCTCGGAGATTTATTAACTCTGTAAAATTATTGGCTCTACAAGCTGTGGTCCTTGGCTTATGTAAATTTTATTAAGTGGTTACGATATATGTTTTTGGCTGTGCATTGACTCCGTGGTATTCTTTTACGGCCATTACATTCAGATATGTGTGTGATTTTTAGCATGTTGAATGATTATTATGAGTATTATTATTAATATATAAATGGTGGTCGTCACAATGCGAATGTCTTACCAGAGGACTTGTTGGGATTACCTCCTGAGAGGGAGATCGAGTTCCATATTGCTCTTCTTCCAAGCACCATTCCCATTTCTAAAGCTCCTTACCGAATAGCTCTTGCTGAATTGAAAGAGCTTAAAACTTAGCTATAGGACTTGATGGACAAGGGATACATCAGGCCTAGTGCATCTCCTTGGGGATCACCGGTTCTCTTTGTCATGAAGAAGGATGGTTCTCTTAGGCTTTGCATTGATTACCAGATGTTAAATCAGGTCATAATCAAGAACAAGTATCATTTGTCGGGTATTGATGATTTGATTGATTAGTTGCAACTGTTGGAACATAAATGTCATGTGTTGGCTTACTTTCATGGTCAAAACAATGTCATTAATGTGTATTTGAGTCAATTAAGTCTTAAGATTGATTTATGAAGGTGGAATGAAAGGAATGCTCAAATCTGTGTTTTCGTCAGGTAAAAACATGCACACATATCACATTCACACACTTTAGGGTAAAAGAGGCCTTAGGTGAAAGAATGGTGAGGATTAGAAGTTTCAATATTGAAAAATAAAAAATCTGATAAGAATGATTGTTCGCTAGAATGGAACTATCGATGTTCGAAAACTATATGAGCGATTGATCACTTCTGTGAGTTTAGCAATTAATCACTGTGAGTTGAGTGATCAATTGAGGGGTAGAACGATCGATAGATGGAAGTGTCGTGAGGGAATGGAACAGGGATCGATCGATCACCCTATGAAATGAACAATCGATTGAGAGACAAGTTGCCTAAATTAAACTTTTTTGGTTTGATTTTTATTCCTAGTTGGAGTCATATTCCTTTCGGGACTTGGGAGTCTATATAAAAGGATTGAGACATGATTTTGAGAAGAGAGAAGACCTAGAAAACCTAGAGAATTTGTGCAGAGTTATTTTAGTAGAGTTTTGAGAGAGTTGTCTTTTAAAGTGAGAAAATCTCTACTAAAAATCAAAAAGAGTGATTAGAGGTGAGATGAGAGCACAAAAACACATGTGAGACATGGTGTTTGTTGAATATTGAAGGAAAAGAATAAGTCTTTTAACTTTGTAATTGGTAATTTTGTAATCTCAGGTTTACATAGTACATAGTTTATCTAGACAGAGTGTCCCGTGGTTTTTCCTTGGTTGGGTTCCCACGTAAAAATTCTTGTGTGTTTGTAGGCTCATTTGGTTGCAATATTTTTTTATAGAACATATTAGAATTAGGCATGTTTATTTGAACAAAATCTGTGATTATTTTGTTTACAAAGGGGAAGATAAATATTGTAACTTAATTACATGGTAGATACACTTTGTTTTTCTCAATTTGTCTATGCCACACACATAGTCTACAAACCAACAAGTGGTACCGAAGGTTATTTGAATATTTCTTAGCCATTTCTTTTATCATTAAGGCTTGATTTTGTTTTGGTTGTCAAGGAATTCAAAAGCATGCTTAGCTTATTTTTATTTATTTAAAGTTTTGTTGTACCTAAAAATAATCATGTTTTTAATGAATTGAAGATGCTTAGAGCAAAATTTTGTGCAATGAAACATGAGAATTCTGAACTTGTGCATGACAACTCTTTATGTGATATCAAAAATATTGAATTGCTTAAGAAAATTAAATATATAATTGGAAGAAGAATTTAAAACTTCTAATTCAAAACTAAAAGAGTTTATCAAAGGTAAAGAAAAACTTGATAAATTCTCTCTTGTGGTCAATTTGGATTTGATAAAAGTGGTTTAAGGTATGTGAGACATAAGAAAACAAGTTCCCTAGGATGCACTAAATTTATTAAGGCTGGAGAATTGATTGATAATGATGCTGGTACCTCAAATTCTAAATTTTTGATTAAAAAAAATTGCATAAGAAGGAATTTGTGACTAAATTTGAGCCCAATAATAACAAATTAGTAAAGAAACTACAAATTGTGAGAGATTATGTTAAATTTGACTTACTTAGACAAATCACCTAGATGGGAAGAAACTTAAGGGAACTTAGTGCAAAAGTTCAAAACCTTGGACATAGGTCTTACATACATGATTCACTAAGAAACTCTCATAAGCTTGCTCACAATGGTCATCACAAGAAAGAACAAAAAGTGAATGCAAAAACTCCTGAGAATGCAAAACATGATAAAATTTTGAGTGATCTTCAAGAATTTGTGAAAACCAAGACAATTTGGGTAAAGAAAGAGGATGTGAAATGCTTTTAGTGCATGCCATCTTGAAAACTTAACTTTCTAACATGTGGTACCTAGATAGTGGATGTTCAAAGCACATTACTAATGACAAATTTAGGTTTACTAGTTTGGTAGAAAAGTATGATGATAAATTTACCTCTGGAGATGGAAGTACCATAAAAATATATAGGATAAGCACATTGAATGTTTCTGGATTGCCTGATTTAGATAATACTTTGTATGCTAGTGGCTTGAAAGCTAATCTTTTAAGTATTAGTCTAATTTGTCGCTCTGGTTTTATTGTGAAATTTATAAATAATGTTTGTTATATCATTAATAAATCTAAAATAACTTATATGAAAGGTTTAAGAGCTCATGATAATTGTACTTGCTTGATCCTATTTATTTTGCAAATTTGTTCTTGCTTTATAATACTTATTTGTGGCATCAAAGATTAGGACATATAAATTTTAGAGATTTTGGCAAAAATAACAAAGGAAGATATCATTTTAGGTGCGCCTATTTTGAAAACTCCTAAAAACTTTGTATGTGGTACTTGTTAAAAGGTTAAAAAGTCAAAATCCCATAATAAGAAGTTGAAACATGTGAGATCTAAGAGACTACTAAAATTGATACACATGAACCTTATGGGTCCAATGCAAACAACTAGTTTGGGTGGTAAAAAAGTACATCTTGGTGATGGTAAATGACCTATCAAGATTTACTTCGGTAGATTTTCTTAGAGAAAAGTCAGATGTTTTTGAAGCATTCAAAACAATTGCCTTACCATACAGAACACAGGCAGCCTATGCATTTAAAACATTAGAAGTGATAGAGGTGGTGAATTCACTAACTTTATGTTCAAAGAGTTTTGTGATAAATATGTAAGTCATCATGAGTTCTCAGCCCCTCAAACTTCTCAATAAAATGGAATAGCTGAAAGAAAGAATAGGATTATTTAGGAAATGACTTGGGTTATTCTAAATAAAAATAATTTGACTAATCATTTTTGGGTAGAATTTGTGAACACTACAACATACACCCTCAATAGAGTCTATTTAAGACTTGGTACAATCCAAACCCCTTATAAGTTGTGAAACCCCTTATAAGTTGCGGAGAGGTAAAAAACTCATTGTTAAACACTTTAGAGTATTTGGAAGTTATTGTCACATCTTAAGAGATAGGAAAGCCTTAGGAAAGTTTGATAGAAAGAGTGATGATAAAATTTTCCTTGGATATTCTTTGACAAGTAAAGCATACAGGGTTTTTAACCAAAGAACTCAAACTGTCATGGAATATTTTAATGTGGTTGTGCATGATGAACAAATTTTTTAAAATCAAAACATTCAACATGAGAATGGAAAACAAAAAGTTGATGATTGTGATGATTTATCTAATGTGTTTAGTGATATAGATCATAAAGAACAGGAAAAGGTGAATGTTCATGATGATTAAATACATGAAATTGAAGTTTAAGAAGAAGAACAAGAACCACAAGTTCAAGTTGGTCAAACACCTAATTGGGTTCAAAAAGACCATCCTAAAACTAATGTGATTGGTGACATCAATGAATGAGTGAGAACAAGACATCAGTTGGAAGAACAAATAATTTTTTCTTATTATGTGTCTCTTACTAAACCAAAGAAGATTGATGAAGCTCTTCAAGATGAAAATTGGATAAATGCAATGTAAGAGAAATTAAGTCAATTCACTAGGAATGATGTATGGTTTCTTGTCTCTAAACTTAAGCAATGCAATGCTATAGGTACAAAGTGGATTTACAAGAACAAGACAGGTGAATAAAGTAATGTGGTAAGAAACAAAGGAAGATTGGTTACTCAAGGCTACACATAGGTAGAAGGCATTGATTTTTATGAAATATTTACTCATTTTTTAAGACTTGAATCTATTAGATTGCTTCTTGCTATGTCTTGTAATTTAAAATTCAAGGTATACCAAATGGATGTTAAGAATTTTTTTCTAAATGGAAACTTTAAAGAGGAAGTCTATGTCGAAGAACCTAATGGTTTTATCAATTCTTATCATCCTGATTATGTGTATAAGTTGAAGAAAGATTCGTATAGATTGAAACAAGGTCTAAGAGCAGGGCATGATAGACTAACACAACATTTGACAAAGAAGGGTTATACAAGAGGAGGTGTTGACAATACATTATTTATCAAGAAATATGGAAAGCTTGTTGTGATGGCACTGATCTATGTGGTGACATCATTTTTGATATACAAATGATTGGCTTGCCAAAGCTTTTGCAAAAGAGATGAGTTAGGAATTTGAAATGAGTATGTAGGGCTTACGAACTTATTTTCTTAGTTTGTAGGTACAACAAACTGATTCTGGAATCTTCATTTCACAATCAAAGTTTGCTAAAGAATTGGTGAAGAAGTTCAGATTTCAAGATCAAGTAAGTAGAATTCCAACAAGTTGACACATCTAAATGCAAACCCCCCTTTCCAGACAAATTTACTTGTTCAAAATATGTTTCAAAATCCTTTCTCCATGCCCTAGAGCTCCGAATATACTTCACAGACTCACACAAATTATCCACAACAATCCTAATGTGGATAAGTCATTCTTGGACATTTAAATTTAGAACATGGGCACAACATAGCACATAAAACATCTTCACCCTCACCTCACAACTTGAAGCAGATGGAATCCGTTATTTCAGAAGATTCACCATAGCACCATTTGATGTGGCATGATTCTTTTATGAAGCTTTCAATCTTCATTGAGATAATGTGCAGTTAGCGACATGGCACATCTTATTGTTGTCCACATGTCACTCGTAACACATTGAATATATACCTTTGCCAATTTCTTCATCAACTTTTCTTTCTCCTCTTTGATAACCTTAGGCACACACTTCCAATAGTGTACCTAGAGAACTTCTTGTGGCTTAGTTGTAAGTACTTGCACAACAAGTTGAATAACTTATTCTCCACTGATTTGAATGGTTTCTCATCTATAATCTCAAGCTTTGAAACCACTCTCTTCACCTTTTCTTTGTCATATTTGTAAGTTGCCACCGTCACTTCCTCCTCACCGTCTTCATTAGCATCCTTTATAAATGATAATTATTGTTGCCCTTTGGGCTTCCCCATTCTTAGACATGATGTCAAATGCCGATTTAATTGTGTCGTAGCTCTTAAGCTAGAGATTTTGAAGTAACCATCATAGTGATTACATTTGTTCTAATCTTCGTTTGTGAAAAATTATTCCACACTAGAGATTTTTTTTACCTCCCTTTTTACTTGCTTTTGCATCT